>WBNQ01036570.1:15000-42958 GCA_013401375.1 Spizella passerina | reverse complement strand
GCTCTCACTGCAGAGCATTGTACAGAAAGTAGGAGAAGAATCAGCAGCATCTCATCCCAACTATAATATGCAGTAAGCATTGATATCCAAATAAATCTGGTTTGTTTAGAATTTTTTTCTCACATGGAGGAGGAAGAAGCCATAAGCAGATGTTGCAGGATCTCCCATGATCATCTCATGGCAAGTTTTATGAAATGTCTCAAAGCCCCATGAGCAGGCACAAAAGCTAAAGAAGCACTAAGACAGATCCACTTTAAGGAGAACAATTTTCTCAGGGCCTCATCCTGCATGATTTATCACACCAAACACAGATCTCACACGTGTTCTTTCTGAAATATATTTGCTCAACTGCTCTGACAGACACCTGAAATCCAAGAGGTTCCAGCGGGCACACAAAATCAGTGAATCACCACTCACAATCAAGAGCTTGATGACACCTTTCATTCATAAATATTGAACAAGAAATTTTCTTTATAGAAAAAAATCTGGAACCTTCACCCTTATTCCATCCTGCCGCATTTGGGGCATAATTCCTTATTTTCTCTAAGTTTCACAGTAAACTATAAATAGGTAAGGATATCTGGACTTGTTGTCATGTTTATCTGACCTCAATATATCTGATTTAAAGCTCTCAAGAATTCTAATTGTCACCAATTCTAACCTCAATACACTTCAAGCTTAGCTCAAATTTAAGGTAGGTCACATAGGATCCTATTTCAATTCATTTGCAAAATGTGTAGTCTTTTATGTACCTATGGTGATAAAAAACAGGGTACAGAAGATGGGATATTTTCATTCTTTTTGTTGTTGAACAGGATGTTCAAAGGCTCTGTCAAATATTTTTTGCTGGATGTGTTTAATCCTAGAGCTCTCAGACACAGCTTGTTACCTTCTTTCCACTTCAACAGATTTTCCTGATGTATTTATGAGGCTGAGACTAAACTAGGTCCACCTGAAAAAAGTAAAATCTAAGTAAAAACCCCTATTTTAACCAGGTTAGGCTGAATCCCTGTTAACCAGTCCAAAGTTTTACGCTGTTGTAATAACCTGGACTGCAAAGAGATGCAATATATACAACATGTGTCTAAAGAGAAAGCAGCACATTAATGGTTTCATTGCAAATATTGCCAAAATTTATAAAATATACAGATTTCAATGTGTATTTTGCTATTAAGACAGTGCAAGAAATGGTGATGGAGAGAGAGGAGCAATATAGCCACTGCTCTGTATTTATATGTACATGTCTGTATTTGTATGCTTTATATGTATGTATTTTTATATACATATATGTATTTGTAGGCAGTATATATGTATGTATTTGTATGCATCATATGTATATCCTAAAGGCATTTTGGAGATTAAATTTAAGAATGCAGCTGAAAATTTCATATTAAATATAAAAAAGGTGAAATTGGAGAAGCATCAGGTACCAGAGAAATAAATAATTATTGGAAAGATCTCCAAAATATCTTTATGAAGGGATTTGTGGAGAAAAAAAGAAATAGAGGTAAAAAAAAGAGCTCAGAATTGCAGCTTTTAACAGTCTGAAACAGTTCAGACCTAACAGCTTAGCATTTCCTTAGAAATTTGAATTAAGCCCCTAAATACTTTCTTTCCAAAGACAAAGAAAAAAAAAATTGGTGTGACACAATCTTATTTTCCTACACAGTGTGCACTTCTCCACCTGTAAGAACTGTGGATTCTTATACCTGGGCAAGGCATCACCTGAGGACAAGTCTAAAGTCAGTGATCCAAAAATGCTCCAAAAGGGAAACAGAACTTATCATGCAAAGATTCAAGTTTGTGGGTGGCAACAGCACCATTGCATTTTTTTGCTTTCTTTTTCAAATAATCACATTGCTTGTAATTTTAAATTTGAAAGTGGAAAAAGAGTTTTTAAAAGCTTAAAAGCATGAAATCCTTTCTGTCCTCTCAACTGAAAATCCTGCACACAACAGTGACAAGTGAACCTGGTTCTTAAATAGTGCTTTCTCACAGAACACTGCTGTATACTAGCTTTATATTTTATTGAAATAATTATACACATTCCTATAACTGTGTATAACTAGTTATAGTTATACACAGTTATAGAAATGTGTAAAACTATGCAGTATAAATAATAGAATTAAGTGGTTGCTGTGCCCTTAAAGATGGTTCCCTATCATGGCAGGCATCTGCAAAAGTTATAAAGAGCAGCTCCCTTACAAGAAGAACACAAACACAGCATTTTCTAGTTCAGATTTCTGGAGCCTTTGTTTTGTATATTTTTTTCTCAGCCTCTGAATGCCCATCGAGCCTATTTTACCATTTACAGGAAGAGGATGAGAGCATCTCCGCAATGAGAACTGAAATGTGCTCCATTTCCTCCATTTTACAGCAAACCAGAAAAAAACAAAACCAAACAAAAATAAACAAATAAATAAACAAAAACAAACAAACAAAAAGCCCCCAACCTTTTTACTCAACTTTCAGTAGACCTGAAATGATGGAATTGTTCAGAGGCAGCTCCCAGTGATGTGGGGTCTGGCAGAGCCAGGGATGTGCATTTGCCTTCCCTGCACTCTCCCCCCTCCCTGGGCTTCATCCTGGGGGATTTGGGAGCCTGCAGCTCCCAGCAGCCTGTCCCACTGCTCTGCCTCAACAGGAGCACCAAAGCCATGGAAAAACAGGGAAACACGTGCTGTGCCCCCTCCTCAGCCAAACTGAAAGGATGTTCCCCTCCCTGGAGTATGCACCAATTTTACTGAGAAGCATTAATGTTCAAAAAAAAAATCATATTATGTCCATTTCATATATGGGAAAGAAAGCATTGAGAGGTTTCATGATTTGTGGAAGGCAACACTGATCCAATAATACTAATTTATAAACAGAAACTGAAATTCTCTTTTTGACATTTGACAGCACATACAAGCAACATTAGCACTCTAAAAGTTCAAACCTATATATTCTAAATATCAAATAATGGAATTACAGAAGTTATTACAAACATTTTAAAATAGGCTAACTAGCTTTTGGAATACTATATTCAGCTTCCCAAAGTCTTTATCCCAGTAGGACTAGCTCTGGCAGTTCTGAAATCCTAAACAAGATTTATGATATATTAATTCTCATCTCAATTACCACCTTGTCTAAAGGTGTGTGCCTCCCACATGACAGAAATAACACTCGAGCCATTTTTATTTTACATTTCTGGTGTAGAAAAATGTGTAACTAATATATTATTTGAATATATCTGTATTATTTCCTTCACGTTAAAGAAGGCCTATTCTTGAACATAAAGGCAGGGAACAAGTGAAGAATTCCAGAACTTTCACACTGTTTTGGGACTTGATCCACAGCTCTACCTAGAACACATCCCTGTCTCTTATCCTTGAAGAAACAAATTTAACTGGTTACCTAAAACATGCCTGTTTTCAGGTTACAGCTCCTGGGGTGCTCTGAAAACTAAAATTCTGCTCATTGAACTTTTCTTTCTATTTTTACATATACTCCAAAAGTGTTGCTCTTTCCCTCCACAGAGAAAATCTTATTTTACAACCAGGTTAAGAACTTTCCTCAGTGAAAGCTCAGAAACACCCAGCAATTTATTCACATCAGACTCTGCTCTGTACTCCTTTCCATTCAACTTCATACCTCCAGTATGTCAACTGAAATAGTCCTAGGGAATATCATAAAATAGAACCGGATTCAGATCCCACAGCAGAGTCCTTAAAATCATATTCAGGACTACCTGAATAAACAAACATGATCATCTGTATGAACTTCTGTGGGTTAATATTTCAAAGCAGCAAAATCACAGGAAAGGATGGTTAAAATTTACCTCATCTGCTCCACCTCAGAGCCATAAGCTGCAGCCAGCAGCTGGGAGTTAAAAGAGAAAATAAAATGCCCTCAACCTCTATGAGTTTCTGGAAGTACATCCACTTTAATATGTTCATGCTCCATGTCAAACATCCCCCCTTAAAAGAATTTCATACCATGTATTGCATTCAGTATTGCAAATATAAAGTATCTGCTAACATTTAATGGCCTCTAGGTATAATCAGCATAAAACCAGCATAAAAGGGACTCAATATGAATACGAAATGTTTAAACCAAATGTGATGGAGGCACATGGGGAATTCTGCCACACACGCTGTCCTTTCTTCTAGGAGGTTCTTCACTGCCCTTGTAGGGGGTACAGCAAAAGAAGAAAAAACCCTAAGAACCATGATGCTGCAGCAGTGTTTAACCACAGCTTCAATGAAGGCAGCTTTGATCACTTGTGAGGGAAAAGCAGTGACCTGTCCTTTCAGGAGAGAGTTCCCTCCTTTGATCTGAGCCTTGCGCTCATTTAAACCCAGTGCCACGTGTTAGTGCCTTATTTAATACTTGGTGATAAAAATATCATATAAACAGCTAAAAATTCATGACACTCACAAATCCCACTCCAGTTACTTTATATTGGAGCTGTGTTCAGTTGGCAACTTTGAGAGATGCCAGAGGTAGGTTCTGACATGCTGCAAAATCTGCAGCAGGAAGTGGCAAGTACTGTATGGATCAGCTGAATAAAGCCAAAATATTTATCCATTATTTAGACACTAAATAGCACATCTGCCAAGGGCTCAATTGTCATTTCTGCCTTTGTCCCAGGATATTTAATATCCATGTTAATGATAGATAGGTAGGATGNATATAGATATAGATAGATAGATATAGATATCTCCATTAAGAACTGGAGTACAATCTGCCTATTTATTTCAATTCAACTAATTCAACTAATTCCCCGTTGATAAGAATAATTTTTGTTTTTGCAGACCTTGGGTAAAATTCCAGTAAAGATAAATTAACTCTTGCTCCTCAGAGTGCAAGACAAGAGATATCCCTCTAGACAAGATTTGGGACAATTAAAAATAATGATCACTGATATTAAAGATACATAATCCTAAAAATAAATTCATCCTTAAAAATTCCTTTAATATTTCATGACCTACCACTATTACAAATAATGTAACAGACATCTGGATTTTAGATAATTATTCAGACTTTCCTAAAATTCATCATCTTTAGACCTCTGAGGCTTATTCCAGCTACCATTAAGAAGAGAGATTCTGAATTCAGATTTTAAACTGGAAATATTTCTGAACTTTTCTGTTGTTTGGGTGCAAGGCTGTACTCTGCATTCAGCCCAGCCTAAAATCCCCAAACCGATCTCTACAGAAGACATCACATTTTTCTCCTTTTTGGGCATGGATCCAGCACTGATACATTCAGATCTGAATCCTAGATACAAGTTAAGTGATTCTATGATTCTAAGTGCTAGGAAGATGCCCAATAAATTTATTCTGATAATTTTAGGAACAGATGAAAATGCCATTAAATTTACACCTAAATTACAAGTCATTCCTCATTTTCCCTAGGCTGAACTGACAATTTTTAGTCTGCATTTACTCAAGATAGAACAATTCCCATATGACACTCCACCAACCAGAGCTTGCTTTCTCCTACACCAACTTTTTGTCATCTTAAGGTTGCCACCTGGAAATTAAATCTTACAATCCTGAATTTGTACCATTTCCAAGCTCTCCCTCACATTAGAGCTACTAAGTATTCTCTTTCTTACTTAGCCACCTTTACATTTTCTATAATGAACCAAGGATTTATTTGAATATGTAAAATATCAGTCTTTTAAATTTGTTAGTCCTTTAAAATTAAGCACTACCTGAAATAAGTTCCTCCATAAATTCATTTGGATTTGGATTTTTTTTCTTTTTCAGTAGTAATTACCTTTTGTTCAATCTCTCTTGTCTGATATTCTAACACTTCTAAACAAGCAAGATTGACTCTTTACATCAGACAATTTAAAACTCAGTTCTGTAAAGTAAATTACATACCCTGACCTTCTGAAACCATGTATTGAACCTCTGCTTTTTTGCTATAATTTTGGGGCCTGAATAAAGAAAAAAAGCCAGACTTCTTCACTCTTGTATTTGATTGGTACCAATGACAAATGAAATGACTCATTTGTACTAAAGGTGTTTAAACCCTGTTTTTTGAAATCTCTGAATATTGAAAATAAAACCAAAACAAAAGGTATTACCTACCACAATTCCATAAAGAGTGCACACCATTACTATGGAGCCATTTCCACATCTCAGGACATGTTTTCAGTATTAGCATGCATTAAATAACAACAACAAAGAGAAGTTACTTTGCACTTTTGAACCTGCTCCCAGTGTGAATTTCTGAAGAAAAGTTTCATCTCTTCACAACTGTCTCAACAATGCCATGGCCAAAAGGGGAAGGTATGTCAAAGCAAAAGCCACAAGATGGAATAAAGGGAAGGGATGGAATAAATGAAATGTTTAATTCAACCTCCCAAATGTTCTAAGATTTCTAAAATGTTCTAAGATGGCTAAAAAGACTCTAAAATCAGGTTAAACACAGTTCATATGAAATTAATGGATTTAGGCCCTGTGATCCTTCCAACCTAGGGACTCACACCGGATTTGGAAGAGGAATTCAGATGTATGGTACTTAGTTTTAGAAAATCTGCTCCTCATTGGGTACCTGTACTTTGGGTGACTTTGATTTTGGAAAACTGCAGATTTCACTGTTAGCAAATTCATAACACTTCATAAACTGCTGGAACAACTTCAGGACTGAGAGCACTTCAATGCTAGAGGGAGGCAAATTTAACCATGAGTAATGAAAGGAGCAAACCTTGCCACCTCCCCCCTTTGACCCCCAGCATTGCAGAATGCACAACTGTAGCATCTTTGTACATCAAAAAAGGGGAAAATACTTGAGGCCCTCAGCCCCTTGGCAAATCCTGCCTGGGGATTTCAGGATGAATGACTTGTGTCTATGTTTACAGCCTTTCAGCAGAGTGCTCACTGTTTACTCTGGAATTAATCCAGGTCCATAAAACTAGTGATACATCAATGTAACAGATGTGCTTAAGCAACTCTGCATTATAAGGAGATCTGCTTTAGTTACAAAAACTCATTAACCAGTTTAGGATTATTTTGACAACCCAAATCTGTAATTTATCAGCCCCTACTGTACTAATTCCTGTTAGTGGACTGCTAGTCTCTAGTTCTAATGACTTCATCATTTCATTATTTGTCTTTTAAAAGTATTTAAGCTAATAAAGGCAACAGCATTGGAGAATAATGTCCTAGCCCTTGACATAAATCTAAATTACTCCTATATGTTGAAAACAGTTTAATTTGTGTTCATCTCATATTTACAAATTGCTGGAATGTAAACAAATTTCCTTGATCTTCAGGACACGGGATGGAGCCCAAAGCAATGCTAATGCTGCTCTCTAAAGGACCAATACAGCAAATAAAATGCAGGTGTTGTTTAACAACAGCTAATGCATTTGGCTTTAGAGGCTTTGTTAAGAAGTCACTGTCATTATCCACTTTTCCAATCAATATGTGAACTGCTTGCAACATAACTTGGAATATTTGAGTTGAAAGTTTCTGAAACATCTCAGAGCTATTTCAGAGAAGGTGGTATGAACAGCCACGTGCCAAATAGAAAAAAACATTCATGTATTTTGGAATGCTTTTTCTTCTTTTTCTTTGATGCTCCCTATTGTGAAGCCTCTATAATGTTGATCATAGAGAACTTCTTTCCTCAAAGCTCATAAAACCATTGAACTGATAGCAGGAGGTAGAACTCAGGTGTCCTAAAGGGGGCACTGAAGTTTTTACTCTCCAGTTTGAAAGGTCTCTGTGTGTGAACTTCTGTCCCAGCCAGACAAGGCCCTGAGTGCATTTTTCATCCCATGTGAGTTTAGAGGCTTGGCAAGCAGACACCTCTCCACATACAGCTCATTGTCTTAATCTCATTAATTTTTAAAAGACAGAACCACTGCAGGTTTCATTATGTGAAGTAACAAGGTGTCAGATGGAAGCAGCTCTCCCATAAAACAGCATGGTTTGGGGTTTCCCGAACTCTTAGGCTGTTTTAGAGCAAAATCTAAATTTTAAGCATGATGAAACCTGAGGACACCTGAGCCCTTAATGTAAATATATGCATTTTGAAATGATACATATTTGTAGTGAGTGGTCACGCTGTGCTGTTACTCTAACTATAATATTCCTGAAATGCCTTTACAAAGCCAGCTGGAAACCTTGACATTTCATCCATATTGTTATTTATATACATATTTACTGCTGCCACCTGCTTGCAACTTGGCTCACACCACAAAGCAGTACGTTTCCCTTGTTTCATTATACTTTGACATTTCACTAGAACTACAGAGCTGCCCATTTCTCAGTTTCCAATTGCTCTGCAGCCACTCTTGAATTATATTGGCTTAGTAATAGAATAAAGATCTTTCTCCGTGGTAGCACTAACCTCTCCTTTCCGTACCCAGATGGTACAAATTGCTGCTGGCACGTGTAACAATGCCAGCACAGCTTCTGCTGCCTAAATGAACCCCCATAAACCCCTCAGAGCTAGATTAGATTAGGGAATTGGGAGGTGAGCAGCAGGGCTGGCCAGTGGGCTGGGCTGCACGGGATGAGGATTTGGTGCAGGCTGTGTGTGGCTGTGATGGAGAACTCACACTGCAACGCTCGCCGAGCCTCTTGCTAGGGAAGAAAGCAAAATTAGCTAACAAAGTTAATAAACCTAATTTCACCATCAGCACTGCAACATGCACTTTTGCTATTATGTGTCGCAGACATCTTTTTGTGAAAATCCTTTTCTTTAGGATTTTCCCTGCTGAGAAGCTGAAGCCTCAGAAACAAAATGGGAACAATGATTATCTGCTGCTGTGGAATGCATCAGGTGGATTTTTTGATTGGGCCATCTTGAATGTTTACAATTAATGGCCAACCACAGACCACAGATAGCTTGAACTCTGTGTCCAAGCCACAGATCTTTGTTACTCATTCTTTTCTGTTCTTAGCTAGCTTCTGAAGAAACCTTTCCTTCATTTATTTTTAGTATAGTTATAATGTTATATATATATATATCACAAAATAATAAATCAAGCCTTCTGAACATGGAGTCAACATTCTTGTCTCTTCCCTCATCCAAGAACCCCTGTGACCACTGTCACAATTATGCAAATAGCTGAGTTATTTGATAGCCCTGGTGCCTCACAAAAATGCTGCTTTCCAAGGAATCCTGCTGGAAGGAGCAGACACCAGACTACTCAAGTTCACCTGATTGCTCTGCCTTGCTCAGACCACTCTGACACTTCTGAAGAAGGCTGATCACCCCTATCCATACCCCCAGACATCTAAAACACCTCTGGATTTGCAGTTCCTCTGTGCCCATCCCAGGAGGAGTGGTGTGATGGGATGGAGGGAAGAGGCCCTGGGAGAGCTCTGCACAACAGCTCACTGGGGCCAGTCTGCTTGACAGACAAAACATGTTTCTGTGTTGTCACTCCAAGAGTTTGTCAGCAGCTGTTTTAAACCTACAAATGGAAATCTGCAGCCTGAAAATCTTTACATGTAACACAAATCTTCCATGGCTTCACCAAAGTTATACTGGGTTACATTTAACACAGCTAGAACACAGCCTGGCATCCACATGTATAATTCATTTTAAGGAAAATCCTCTAGGTGTTCAGTATTTAAAAGACACTAAAGTTGAGGGGAAATATATATAAAAGAAAGCTAACCAATATGTTAAAAATTATTGTAAAAGTATGGGCATTTGGCATTTGCATAAGCCACAGAAAAACTATTTAACATGTTTCTAAGATAAAACATCTGCTCTATTTGTAAACCCTGTCCCTATGAGGAGAACAGAGGAAGGCTTCTTGTGTAGTTAAAAGGCCAAAATTACAAAATTACTGTAGTAAGGGACAAAAAGAAGGAATGTACTGTAATTATTCCAGCCCCTAAACTGACATGGCAACTCTAAGTTTTCCCTGCTGATTGAAAAGAAACTTCACCAAAAAAATCCAAAGCTAAGTTCACTTAGTGTTAGAGGGCAAAATGATACCTCAGGTTTCACCTCTAAATGAAACACAATGCAGTAACTAAATGAAGGACTTTTTTAAATTGTTAAAATTAATTTAGGACTATGCTAAAATGATACACATGAAGCACTGATTTTTGCTGCTGTCCTGACGACAACCATGTTTCAGGACAGAACAGGAAAAGACAAAGACTGAACATTTCTCACAAAGCACAGGCAGGAAAACAAGACCCAAAAAACTCACATGCTGGAGAATACAATCTTCAGTTTGTAAACCTCCTTTGTGACTTAGCTGGGAATGGGCAAATTCACATTCATTAATTCAGCCTCATAATAAAGGCCGAATTTCAAAAAACAGCTTTGTTTCTTGCTTCTGTTGAGGCCCTCAGAAGCAAAAGCCAATCATCATCTCTTCTGATAATTCAGCTTTATAAAAACTGGCAGGTGAGACAAGAGGACTTGGTTGCAAAAATCCCAAGGGGGAAGTAATTAATGGGGAAGCACCAAGTAGGAGAGGTGAAACACCTGTTTTTCTTTTTTTTTTTGCCTGTTACATCTTTGCAAGACACTGAGTGTGGTACTGAGTGACCTCCATAGACTGCCTGAGATCCCCTCTAATATTTTCATTCTTTTTCACTTTGGCTTGATGCTCCCCATGTTTAGGTTGTGCTTTTATTTTTTCTCCATTACAACTTCTGGCAATATTCTGCTCATTTGACAAAGGGAAAAAGAGTTCAGGGTTGTGTACCTGGGTTTAGTTAACATTTGACATCAAACACTGTAATGGAAAAGAATAACCCTGAACTTAGAGTGTCAAGAATGCAAATGTGTTTAGAAGGCTCTAGTTTGCACAAATACACAAATATACCTGTTTGTGTATTATTAATTAATATAGTATAATAATTAATATAGTATTGATATTAATGTCTCAGCCTGAACTGCTGAGAGCAGTCAACAGCCTGAGCTGCTGAAGATGATCAGGTACACCCCAGGTCACCTGGGACAAAACCTTCACCCACATCCTTCCTGGGATCCTCCAGATCTTGGGAAGAGAAACAGCACAGATCTGACCCAAAGTGATCCTGGGAGGAGAAGCCAGCACAGATCTGCCCCAAAATGATCCCCACGGATCTCCCAGGGAATACACAAACCCTCAGGAGCTCCTGCCCCAGCCAGGGGATGCAAACCTGCCTGCCAAGCACTCCAAGGCACTGCTGGGGCAGGGGAAACCTCTCAGCTCTGCGTAAGAACCCAAGAATGTGAAATTGAGCAAAAATGCAACAGAACGCGCAGTTTCAAAGCTGCTTCTCCTCTTTAATCAGCCCTTCCAAAAGCAGGTCTAATGGGAATGAAGGATTATTTTCCCCTGAAATGTGGCTGCAGTCCCTGTCCTTCAGAGCAGCTGAATTGTGCTCCCCAGAGAATGGGGGAATGCTTCCCTGTGCTTGCGATCCTGCTCTTGGGGCTGGCAGGGAGCAGCGCTTGAAATCACCAAGAAAATCACATTAATCAAAATTAGCAACAGAAGCTGATTATTTTGCTCTTCTTCAGAAATGACCTGACCAGCAGAAAACCTGACTTCATGTTTTGCTTTAATCTANTGCCCCAGCCAGGGGATGCAAACCTGCCTGCCAAGCACTCCAAGGCACTGCTGGGGCAGGGGAAACCTCTCAGCTCTGCGTAAGAACCCAAGAATGTGAAATTGAGCAAAAATGCAACAGAACGCGCAGTTTCAAAGCTGCTTCTCCTCTTTAATCAGCCCTTCCAAAAGCAGGTCTAATGGGAATGAAGGATTATTTTCCCCTGAAATGTGGCTGCAGTCCCTGTCCTTCAGAGCAGCTGAATTGTGCTCCCCAGAGAATGGGGGAATGCTTCCCTGTGCTCGCGATCCTGCTCTTGGGGCTGGCAGGGAGCAGGGCTTGAAATCACCAAGAAAAGTCACATTAATCAAAATTAGCAACAGAAGCTGATTATTTTGCTCTTCTTCAGAAATGACCTGACCAGCAGAAAACCTGACTTCGTGTTTTGCTTTAATCTAGAAGAATTTCCTTGTGTCTTTGAAGAGTGTTAAATGCTTCTGTGGTGACACCTCTCTCTCCCTGCTGTTTTGCTTTTGAGCCAGAGAAAAATTAAGAGAACTTTATTCCCACGAAGCTTTTCAAACATTGATTTGGAGACAGAGCTGAAATTCTAAATTTTAAAATGAAGGGCAGACCTTCTCTTCAGTCAAAGCAGTTATATTATCCATCTGGATCAATAAGAGAGCATTTTTTGCACATCTCCTAAATTCTGTTCCTGTTTATAGAACCACATATCTGTGGCAAATTCAGCAGAAATTGCTTGGTTTAATTTCTAGCTGTAAGAAAAACAAATGCAGACACAGCAGGAGGCAAGGAGGGAGAGCTGTGATAAAATAGGTTGAAGACTTGCAAAGTACTCAGGATATCTGAGGAAGAACAGTTAAGCAGTATGATGTGACCTATAGTAAAAGTGGAAAAAAATAGGTTTGGAACTCTGCTATTTGATTTAGCTCTAAAATGCAATTGGGAGAGCAGAAGTTATACACCATTTACTAAAACCCTAGAGTGAAATTTTGCTACTCTTTATACATAGTTCATGAAACAAAGTTCACTAGAACACTGATGTGAAAAATTCTGGAGTGCTCTGGATATTACCCAAAGAAAACGCAAAACGTTGCTAAAACTGGAATGAAATAATTTGAAATTTTGATTCAGATGCTCATCATCTCATTTGATTCACAGATGTATCATTTCTGGTTGATGGCACAGCAGATGCATTGTAAGGAGGTCACTTTACCTGCAGTGACACAGTATCTATACAATATCTACGTCTATTAAAGCTGGTTTTAGCTAAGAACAGCCTTTACAAGTATATTGACTCATTTCCTCTTCTGTAATACCACACACATATGTTACCATGTTCTGAGGTCCTCCCCACTACTTTGACAAGCCATTTTAGTAATT
Organism: Spizella passerina; assembly: GCA_013401375.1. Classification (NCBI taxonomy): domain Eukaryota; kingdom Metazoa; phylum Chordata; class Aves; order Passeriformes; family Passerellidae; genus Spizella; species Spizella passerina. The sequence continues at coordinate 30,041 of WBNQ01036570.1, read as the reverse complement.
TTCTGCAGTTTTTGCTCATGTGAACATACAATTTCCTCATTCTATTTACCTTTTAAAGACCAAGTACAAGAAAAGGAAATAAGTGAAAATTAGATTAGGAAAAAAAAGAAACAAAACCAACATATGCATGGGAGAAATAATAAGTAACAGCAGGCAAAAGAGAGGAGGAAGTTAAAACACAAGAAAAGAAAATGTTGTACATGACATAGTAAGTCTTGGCTTCATTTACTATGACTTTGCATTTCAATTAAATACCATGGAGACATGAATATATATTAAAGAGGATAATGTTTGAATTACCTGATGAATGCATTTCTGCTATTTATACTTAGAAAAAATGAGAAGATGGTAATTCAATTGTTAATCAGTTGCTCAACTTTAAGGAGCAAAATAATTTTAAAGAATTATATCTTAGTTAATTCTTTTAATTTTTATTCCCACTAAAGTAGTCTTCATTTTAACTTTGCAAAACTTCAACAATATGTATTCATCTTCTTTCCACCATATAATTTAAAAGAAAATTATATAAAAAAGAAGGAGTCGAATTGCACTTGAGGAACCATGTAAGATGTTAATTCATCTTAGAAACATCACTTTTCAAAGCAAATTTGTTTTTCCTACACTTCTCAGATAATATATAATAATCATATACAAATAAATGGAAACAAAACTTTCAAGCAGTTAAACTTTCACACTGTAGCCTGAATGTCAAAAGCTGATGTGAAATTCAGTAAAGGGGGTTAAACCACATTTTTGTAACCACCTGATCTTGTTGGATAAGTCAAACCTAAGAAATTCTTTTTTATTTAGTTCTTAATAGTAATAATAGACATAATGGAAAGATCAAAAAGAAGATCTTAAATTTGAGAGAATGTCAAAAAATGTTCTATTTTCCAGAGTCAACAAACAGCGAGGAGAACACAATGAAAAATCCATGTTCAGACTACCAGGACAAGCCTTAGAACACAGAAACATCAAATGCTGAATGAGTTTTTTACTCCATCTGTGCATCAGAACAAACACAAGGTGGTCCCTGCAGTCCTGCCTGGAAGTGACCACATCTGGATGCAAACACCGCCTTTCACAGATGGGTACCATCAGCGAGAGGAGCCTGGAGAAGGCATCACCTCCTGGCCATCAGGGCCCTGCTGCTGACAAGCCAGCCCTTCCCTGGCCATGCTCACCCCTCATTTCTGCAGCTGTGTCAGCACAAGCAGCATGTGGCATGTCTTCTATTAGCAATCAAGCCCTACAATCCCTATTGACAAGACGGACAACAATCCGCTCTCGTAAAAGATTCATGACACAACTTTGCACTCTCTACTGCTCGCTTTCTCATAAAACCAGTGCAAATCCCATCAAAAATTTAGCAGAACCCCTGCCTCATCTGTTTAGGCCTGAAGCTAGTTGCAGGGACAACTCATTAGGGACAAGCTCATTAAAACCAGCCCTGGAGCAAAAGCAGTTTGCAAGTCTCCTCATTTTTATTCACTTTCACCTAGCCATTGCAGCTCCTTGTGCTTCCCAGATACAGAGCTTCTAATGATAAGCAAGGCTGTTTCCAAACTCATGCTACACCAAATGCAGCTCCTTCTGTACTCCAAAGCTAAGAGAGTTCTGTTCATTTGTAGGGCTTGGATGGTTCTGTGTGGAAAGGCAGCGTCAGGAAACCCAGAGGATTCTCTTCTGAGTACATTAGCAAAAGGAACTGTGAGTAACTCTCAAACACACGCTAAAATCCAAAGAGAAATCATGATGTGCAGAGCTAAAGGTAGCAGATACACACGCCCTAGGATTCAGTCACATGAAAGTGCATTTGGTATTTCATTTGATGGTTTTAGCACCTTTTAGTAGCTAAAATAGGAATGAATAAAAAAACATTATTTTTAAAAATAGAAAAAAGGACAGGGAAAAAAAACACCTCAGAAAATATTTCCTTTCTTCTTAATAATAAAAATTGTTTAGATAAAGTCAGGGGGTTGGAGGCTGTTTGCCCCTTCTGTCATTTGCAAAAGTTACTTTTGCCATGAGCACCAGCGGGGGAACCTCGCTAATATCTTCTGAATTAGATGTCTAAATTTAGGTATGGTAATAAATAGTCCAAATACAACAGAATTCGCAAATTATCCACAGTTCTGAAGACTGGTGATTCTGGGGTGATTGCAGAGATTCCTTACCTCTGTCACATACAAAGAGAGCTGCCAATGTCTGCCAGGATGGATTTCCACTCCTCGAGACTTGTGATAACAAAAGCTGTGAGTCCTGCACAGGACAATCTGTGCACCAGGAGAAGGAAAAGCTCATGGAGATCCAGCCTCAAATGCCATTTGCCAAAAATGGTCTTAGAAGAGCCTAATTCTAGCAAAAGTTGCTGCCATGTGCACGGTCCAGCTGTTCAGACACAGATCCACGCCTGGATATGCATCAGAGCAGTGCCTGACTGAATTTGGGGGAGCAAACATCTGCCAGCATGGCAAGGGTGTTCCAACAATTCCACACATCAGCTTGGAAAACCAACCAAATTCCACTTGCTCATTTGTGCAGAAAAAACAAGAATGTAACCAAGAGTCCAAGAGAAGCAGCCCCTCATTCCATGGCAATCCCACATGAATGGTTTCCATTTACATTTTTGTAATATTCAATAATGTATTTTCACCTTGCCTGCACTTTATACACAGCACTACAAACAGGACATTTTCTTATTCTTGCCAAGTTCGTTCTGTGCTCAGCTTATGATGGTGTGTAACAATCTCATTGACAGTCTTCAGCCCATCACCCAAGGCAGCACATCATGAAGGCTGCAGCATTTTTCAAAGTCAAAACAAATTTAAAAAAAAAAAGATTATTTTGCTTTCCTTACTCCTGTCCAACTATGCAGCCAGAGTCAAAAGTATTTATTTAACGTTGAAGAATTAATTATTTGGAAGATCACAGGCCAAAAGTGTCAATGACTATAAAATCTGACATGCACAACCTTTCCTAACAAAAAAAATTATTGCCATGAAAATTGTTGCACCAATATAATTACTCTGCACTCTGTCAAGTGCCATGAGCACACAGCACCTCGAGACATGCAGGTAAACTGATGGGGTGTGAAGTTTGTTTCGTGCAAAGCCCTTTCCTGGCTGCTCAAGACACAGCATCACTTACCCAGCATCAACAAAAACCAACAGCCCTGCACACAATGCTCAGCTCTGAATTAAACAAATCAGCCTCACTTTGCACCAAAAGGGAGCAGGACCATTTATTGGGTAGTTCAAGGAGCAGCTTAGACAGCAGGAAAGCACAATTCCCCTTTTTGATTGTTTTTTTAGAGAAAAAGTGGCTGTCTCTCCATTCAACAGAGAGTGGGGGCTTCAGTTCATTTACATGCTTGAGTAAGAGGCACCCACACATTAAAATAAAGTCTTAGTCAGAAACATTATTAACCATATTCTGCACAGTTTCCTCTGCTTCACTGTGCACAGGATGAAAGCTGAAACACCATTAATGCAACCCAAGTAATGAAATCAGCTTTTCTGAAAAATCAGAACTTACAGAGCAAGCTACTTAAATTTAAATATAAAATTAAACAAGCTTTACCAAAAAAACCCCAGTCCATTTTATCTAATCCACTGTGCAAGTTTCCAGCATTTTGAAAACATTAAAAGGGCCATGCTTATTTTTCTATTATTCTCTTGTGTCTCCATTAAAAACGTACCTGAAGGCTGCAATCCTACATGTCTCATAAAACCTACTGCAGATATGGAAACTTCATAAAACATGAATTTGTAAAGAAGACAATGGCAATACAAATGCATTTAGAGTGAGAATAACAATGTTACTTTTGTCCTTTAAAAACCAATAAAATTTATCAAAAAAGCAGCTTAGCAACACAACTGAAATTCAAAAGCTTTGAAATATAAATAAATATGCATTTAATAACACTAGCTTTTTGATTCTCAGACAAATATTGTAAAACTTTCTGTAATCTTTCTAGCAGCTTTTCAAAGCCACCTTAGATATAATTCTGCTTTTAAACTTAACTATAAAGTATGAGAGGAGTGGAACACAACTCTTTGCCACATTAGCTCTACTTTTTTTTCTTAACTATTTTCTTAGAAAACAAGTGATTTCTCAGCTTCCATGTAAACCATAAAATATGAGCAACTTCAGTGTAGAGCACTTAGAAAGGATGTGAATGCATCATATATGTCACTTACTGTGTGGGGGAAAATCTGAAAACAAATAGCTCTGATAAGGTTTCATTACTGCAAAACTGAGTGTTAACAGCATAATATCAATAAAACTGAAAGATGCAAATAGGTAATTTGGATTAGGCATTTGGGTTAGTTGTCATTAGCTATTAAATCTTGCTCCAAATGAACTTGCTCTAAGGCACTAACATATTTGCAAACACCGTGGCTCCTCTTCCTGACAGAAGTGAAAACACACCAATGCCATTAGAGATGAATTTAGTGTGGGTCCTCCAAGCAAAAATGCAATGGCTTCATTGAGCTTCATTACTAACACAACTTTCCCTCATTAAAAATTCCAAACAAACAGGTGTTTCACACTAGGTCTACTTCTAAAATTGCTTTCTTTTTATTCCCAGGGATCCATCAAGAGCTGGGGGAGAATTCATGCAGTATAGATCAGTCAGGCATTGACAGCACATCACACTCTGACAAGCTGCTTGGCTCTGTTTAAAGTCTAAGTTAGGCCTTGGCCCATCAAGGCCATGGCTATTGAATTATTGACAGCCTCTCACTGTGGTGCAAAGGGAAAGAGTGCTGCAGCCTCAGCTCAGCAAAGATGAAATGGAAACCCTCTCTGAAGCTTACTTTAGCACGTTAAAGGAGTTTTAATGGTCTTGTTTAAAATTCAGTAAGAGAATATATTACGCTGATTATATTTTCACCGGCTAAACAAAAAGTTTGGGATGCTGTGCAGATTAGAAATGAAAACTACACAAAGTATAAACTCGATCTACGCCAAGAAGCTGACTTCTGCTGAATCCCAAACTCACACCAAATCATGCTTTACATGCCTGACAATTTTCACCATTCTGTGCTGTTATAGCTGATGCAATCAAGGGTAAACAGTAATATGGAAGTTCTTCATCATTATCCCAAACACAGGCTTTTATAATAATTAATTTCCGCTCACACCATTAAATCTGCAAGCCAGTGCAATGGCCAGTCCATATTTCCAACCATATTTCCAGTTTGCCAAACCAAATAATTCTCTCTCTCTTTTCCTTTCTGGTTACCAGAAGTGAACCAAGGGGTGTCAGTAAGGAACTGACCACCCCAAGCTTGGTTTGTTTGTTTGTTTGTTTTTCCAGCAGAACTCCTCTGCAGGGCAAACCACCATTCCTCCACAACTAGCTGATTAATATTAACAATCCTCATATTCTTACGTAATTTCTTTTATTCTTCAAATTTATACCTGCCAAGCTTTACTTGCATTTTAATAGCTGATGTCAGACAAGCAACAAGCAGAAAGTTCCATCTCAGGACTATAATTTTAAATACAATGAGACTCACATCAACTGTCTCACAGACACATGGAGAATTATTCCACGTGGACTTGTAAAGTGCATCCTAAAAGCTTCAAAGAATGAGGAGGTTTTTTTTAAAGAATTTAAAATGATGCTCAGGGAGGGGTGAGGTGGGAGGGTGTTAAGCAATTTGTCTAATGTGACCCTATACTCATTTCTCCAACATCACTTCCAATATGCTGCCTCCTGTCAAATCAACAAAGAGAGCCAAACAGCACATCTAAATTTGTGTTCATTTGCCTTCTGCAGGATTATCTTTGCCACGTCAAGCATTATAAGTAAGTCAAAGATGCTTCTCAGGGGCTGTAAGAGGGGCTAATCTCCAGACAAATATTTAGAAGGCAGCTTAGCCTGTTCTGGCTTTAATCATTTCCAACTGATTTGACTTTTTCTAATTACAGCCTTTATGTTATAAAAGCCATTTTTATGTTGCTGAAGAGCAGTTTCACTGCAAATACATGAAATTTTGCTGAGTTTCTGTTCCCATGTTGATTATGGAAATGGTACTCTACAGCTTTCCTCTAATTAGAAAAAACACACTTCACACAGCATCAACATTTTTTAACATTAATAACAGAGTGACAGTGTCCTTTTGTGTGTCTTTAAGTAACATCTCAAAATATGACACCACAAAGCCACCACATCCCACTTGAGTATCATACCAGCAGCAATTTTCACATTTTTGCATATTATATTTATTCAAACACAGAACAGCATCTTTGAAGAAGCTGTTTAGTAATTTAACCTAACAGAATAAGATAATTAAACTTCTGGATAGTCTGTGTTGAGGTGCTTTCCAAACCCATGAACTTGAAAAATTCAAACACTCCCACACAAAGCAAATTATACATCTCCTTTGACAAATCAGCCACCATGGCTGCCTATTACTTTTAGTATTTCCTTGCCTTCCTATCATTCCCCATAATGAACAGCTGAGATAATGTAGTTTTGCTTTTTTTGCATCAACTCACAGACACTTCTGGCTGTTTAATGGAAATTAACTTTAACCCAAATGCTGGGAACAACAGGAATCAAGGCAGAGGAGCCACAGAACACATAGCATAAGTCCATTGCAAATTCTATACATTCCTAAGGAATATTTTCCTAGAGCAGGAAAAACCTTTCCATTTACAGTCAAAGCTGAGCCCAGAAAAAGCAGTTTTGATGAAATATAAATAAGGAATGTGATAATACAGATTATTTCTGCCATGACTTGATGCAACAGACAACTCTGAACACTGCAAACTTCCTATCTCTCTGCAGAAAGAATCAACAATAACATTGGGATACAATGAGAAAAACAAAAAGAGGATTAAAGGACTAAAAGTTGATATGATTTTATTAGGTATAGAAAAGCTGCTATAGGAGTAAAATCTGAAGGAAAAGGCAACTCTGAAGTTTCCACATTGGAGACATGTGCTTGAAAATATGCACACATCACTTTCAATACTGAGAGTGGTCGAATGAAACTGCTGCAGGATAGAAGAGAACACCAGGCAGAGCTGAGTTCCAGGAGGCATTTACAGCCTGACCTCTCTATGAAATAAGAGCTAGCACTACCACAGAATCTTGCATAGTGCTGTGACAACAATGTCTCCAAGTTCCTTTCATTTCTCTGAAAAATTTAGACTTGCTGACACAATCCTGTGAGGTGTCAACAAAAAGCATTTATATGTCCCCATTTGCTAGAATGGAGGGCATCAATTACTCAGGCATCAAGTTTGACTGCTTTATTATTCTGGAGACTTGTTCCATAATAGCTTGTTATCCTTTTTGTAAAAATTAAAACTGTACTATTAATAACTCTTTGACAAGGCTTCAGATCTCAATTACATTAATAATAAATTCTTGGCTTTATGTGTGAATTCCTCATCTTTTTCATCCATTATGAGACTTTGTAAAATTGGCAAAGAAACTGGAAAGAAAGCTGAACTACATGATATTCCTCAAAAAGAACTTTCTAGCCTCCTACTCTGTTCAGTTTGCAGATGTCCCAAGATGAGCAAGTACTCTGCACATTCAGTAACCCTTCTTGGTTTTATCTGAAGTTTTGGAAAGTCAGAAGAACCTGAAGAAGAAAAGCACGCCGAGAAGCAGCTGGGAGCAGAGGGCTCTGTTGTTGTGTCTGCAGTGGATCCTGGGTTTGTGATTTAGAACAAGCAGTTGTGGTTCCAGTGCAGGAATGGAATGAGCTGTTTGTGTTCCAGGTGCACTCACTCCTGAGCCACACAGCCTCCTGTGGGTGCTCCTCAGAGCCCCCTGAGAGCCTCTGTGCTCCAGACTGAGTGCCAGCCAGGTATCAGAGCACTGGGGATGGCAGACAGCCAGGAGCCTCCTCCTAACACTGCACAGATCCAATAAAAGGGTTGGGTTTGTTGGTTTTTCTTTGGTTGGTTGTTTTTTGGTTTTTTTTCCTGAACATCTTCCCTTCATTGCCCATTTTAACACTTAGACAACATATTACATCGATAATCCTGTAGGTCTAGGGTGGAAACATTGAGGAACAGAAAATTATCAACATGACTAGTCCTTTACTTGAAATAGCCTCCATTGGGCATGTCTTACACCAGTTCTGAAAGACTGTACAGGGTCTGCTTGCAAAGCAAATTTATTTTGGTTTAGACCAACACATTTCTCATGGGGCTGACTATTCAAGACACTGCTATCAAACCCATCAAAGAAGCAAAAACTCTATCAGTCTTACAGCTGTCCAAATTACAGCTCCAAAGTCCTGCCACCTTCAGTTAACCCCAAAAGATGAGGCAGAATAATCTTTGCCTGTAGCTTTCACACTTGAATCTCTAAAAGTTACCACAATCTAAATAATTACCATAAAACAATATCAGGAAAGGACCAAAACCGATGCAAATGGGAGCAACCCAAAACCTTTTGCTGCTCTACAAAAAGCATATATAATATTAGAATCAGTGAAACCAAGTCACTTTTCCAAGGCATTAAAGACAAGACAAGCATTTTCAGTGGTGATTATTTTCCACTTGGATATCCCAGTACAATCTGGTGTTTTCTATTGCTGTGAGGAAATAGACTCACTGCTGTGAGGAAATTGAGGTCTTGATGTGTCTGGGAACAGAACTATTAGCAGAGCCATGCTGACTGCACAAACTTTTTGGGTTTTTAAACCAGTTCTTCCTAAGGTAATCCCTCCTTAACAATACAGTTTGTTTGGGACTTTTTATTTTAGTAAATAAATGTTTTTCCCCTCTCTCTAGAACATTAAAGAAGCAACATGTCATGTGTCTGCCTGTCAGGGAAAAGGTAAAACTGGATTGTCAGACAGGACAAGTTCGTTATTAGTGAACTCTGCATCTTACTTATATAGGAAAAGTCATAAAAACATTCAGATGGTTTTACAGAAATAACTTTGGAAGGAACAGAGGGGCTGAAGTTGATAAACAGTTACACATTTTAAAAGAAAAAAACCATCCAGATGTAGTGTAGATATTCCATCTTATAGTTTACATCAACATCTCTCTGCAGGGGATTGAGACAAAATCTTAGCAAAAGGCACATTATCTCTCATCTACTTATTACTTGGCCTTTGCTCCTGAAGAGGAATCATTGACCCAAGAACAAAATAAATTCTCTCAAATATTGGCAATGGGGTTGCTAGAATTTTACACCAAAGAACTATTTCCCACCAAAAAAACCCTAAAAATCCTACAAATTCTACATAGTTTTTAAGCTATATGATAAAATTCAAATATGAAAAATATCCTTGACACTCTGTAGAAGTTTTTCATTAACCTAAAAAATGTTTTGGAGTCAATCAGTCATCAGAATAAGTTCTGCCTTAGATTATCAATATTGCATGTTTACCTAGGATTTTGTTTTGTTTTTGTATGAACCAACTTCTGTAAGCTAACCATAGATAATTTCAGGAACAAAAAAAAAGGAATTAAATTATGTACCAAATTCTGCATCCTGACATGTTCAAATAAAGAAAAAGGAAAAAACCAAGGAAAAACAAAGTAAACTTTAATGTTATTTAGGAAAAAGAAAACCCAACAAAGAAACACAACTTCAGACATTTAAAAAGAAAGCTGTAATGCATTCTACTCTAAACAATTCTTATGCTAATAGCTGGATGAGAAATCTTCAAGGTTGAGGCTCCATTTCCATAGCATCAGCCACTGTCCAAACACATATTTGCTGTTTAATTAAGAAAGGACTCACAATGTCCTATACAGGACATGCAACGTTCCAAATGCAGCTCTGAGCTGTCCTGATTTGAATACAAATAAATGAGCACTTTTAAATATTCTGTATGGTCAGAGGGAACATAAAAACATTCTTGAATATACCCAGTTACTTTTTTTACTCATTTTCCCTCTTTCCTGTCTCTAATTTTGCCATGACTCAATGATGAGCTGGCAGGAGGGGCTGTTCCCAAAGTGGTGCCAGTCCTGCAGCTGCTCCTGGCCTCTCACAGGTACCCCAGACCTGCACAGGAACAGGGGTGACCAAGGCAGGGGGTTTGCCTCTGGCCAAATTAACCTGCAATAAATTGGTCACCTGCACCCAGCTGAGTTTCCTGTCTGGTTCAGTGAGCACTGCACAAACACTCACACAGGCACAAGGAAGGGCAGGACATCCCCATTCCTAGCAGATTCCCTTATTTCCCCTGGGATGTGGGTGAGGACAAAGCCACATTTTTCCACTCTCCAGCAGAAGCAGCCTAAGAAGAGACTAATGGGAGGTACAGAAGAGGAAGATTCTATCAGCCTTTTACTGATTGTCCTCTGGAGAGTGCAGACAGCAAAAGTGCTAGAAATGCTTTGGGCTTTTAATTTTTAATACATGCCCAAAAAAAAAAAAGAAGTGGAAGTTCTCTAGGAGTTTATTGTAAAAGTACCACAAGAGTAGTCAAAATATGGCTGCTCAGTCACATCACTTGTGGAACCACTGAAAACTGTGCTAGCATGAACATTACAGGCCTGACTTCACTGAAGGACAGCCTGGGCCCCAATAACACCACTGCTCATTGCACTGCAATTTTTAAAAGCTTTTTCTCAGAAATGAAACTCTAAAACTACCTGCCAACCAGGTCTCCTTAGATACACTAAAGCCTGGCCTCCAAAGGAGAAAGGAGCACAAGTAACACTAAAGGTCACTGTTTGATGCTCCATCTCTGTATTACACACCACACTTCACTACAATACAATTCAATTTTACTCTTAGAGACCAAACTGAATTTATTGCTGTGGAAATTGCCAAAGCAGACCTCTCCCAACCCCCTCCCATTTACCAGTTTTCTCTACTTTTTTTTATTTCTAGAACCACAGGCTGTGAAAGCAGGACATCCCCATGGTATTTACCCATTTAACCATTTCTGCTGCCCATTGTGAGGCAGGGAGGTGCACTCTGAAGGCAGCAGAACATCAGTGTGCCACAGGATGCCATCAGAGAGAGGGAAAAGAAAAGGTCCTGCACACCAATGCCAGGGCTCAGGGGGCTGGAAACGGAGCTGGGCTTGGCTCTGGGCACAGGGAGATGCCCCTGAGATTCCTGCACACACCTGGATTTTCCTTCCAGAGCCGAGTTGTCATCCTGGCAGCCTCACAACGAGTCCTGAGCATTTCCCTGGAAGTAAAATCCACTTCCAGCCCCAGCCAGAATGTGGGACACCCTCAGCATTCCCCCAGGAGAAAAGCTGGGCTGCATTACAGGGAGCAGGGCATTTGTAGGGCTCAAGGTAGGGCTTTGAGGATGAAAGAACAAAATCCTGCAATGGCCAATTTTGTAATTAATCTTTGGGAAAACTGGGAGCTGTTAATATAATGAAATCTGAACCCATTCAGATTTCATCCATCTCACACTATTTTCTTTTTCACCTTTACCCATCATTAACAGTCTGGCTCCTTCAGGGTAGCAATTTTGTACCCTTCCATGTCTATGCAGACTTTGCAAATTTCTAGCCTGCAATCACCAATTAAACACTGTTCTACTTCTCTGCCACAAATGCCCATTACCTCAAGCCTTCTAAAAAAAGAAAAGATGGAAAGAGAAGAAGTTGAACAAAGTTACAAAGTCTGTTGACATGACATAGAAATCTACTTTTTAGATAAATCTTTAAGTTTTAAAAATACAAAAATAATGTTTTCCCCTATCACATTAGTTATGAGCTAATGATCTAAAATAGGTTTTGCCTACATAACTGCACAAATCTAAAATTCCAGCTACTTCCACAGCACCTCAGAAAAATCAGAGAGGCTCCATTTTCTACAAAAATGGCACAGGACAATGGGAAACACAGGTTATTTTTCGGTGTCCCTTTTAAATAATGAATTGGTAGTTTTTCACCCTACAACTAAAGCACACTAACTACTTAAGTAAACAAAATTGACTTTAAAGACCTGGACATTCAACAGTCCTAAAGACAGATGCCCTGCCAGTTCTACATCTATTTTCTATGTTCTGCATCCAGTACCTTCAAAGAGCATGAAGCCCAATGCAGAAATAGTTCTGAGAGGTCTTTGTTTTTATTATTATGGTTTTATAATACCAAAAACCTCATCAGCTTCTATATAATAGAATTTGTGATATTTTTAATGTCATAATAACTTTCTGTGTAGTATTTGCCATATGAAGAAAAATCCCAAATGAGTGTACAAGAGAAAACAGTCTATCCATGTCTTCCATTTCCAAGAAAAGACAAATGTTGGGTGTTATTATTTGGTTCCCTTATAAAAATTGATGGGATACATTTTTGTAGCCATATTAAAAATGAGAAACACAATGTACAATTGAAGACAAATGTAACAATCAAAGAATAACAGGGTTCCTCAACAAAATGCTTCCTGCAAAATGGGTTCTGTAACAGAATGCAGTTACATGTAGGATTCCCTCAGGGATCCAGCCCCCATTCCAAAGGATGTAACACAAGGTGGGAATTTTTGGACTAGAATACCTCATAATGGGAAAGTTTTTCTATGTAGCTGACAGCTCCAGCAGGACAACAGTAATATGTGATAGGACAAACAAGGAGCAGGAATTCTGGAGTGACCTGGTTCAGGCTTTGTTCCTGCCCTGCCTGCTTTGGCCAGCCAAATGAAAACAGGCACATAACGCTGGCACCAGGATTTTCCCATAATTTGTATTTCTCTTTAAAAAGCCCAAAACCTAAGCAAACAAACAACACCAAACAAAAAACAGAGCAAAGCAATGCTTTTTGTTTTGGCAGAAAATGTGTCTCAAGTCATATCAACATACATGACAGACCTGTGGCACATTCAGAAAAGGACACATTTAAAATTCCAGGATATATTCCATTTATCTATATGTGTGTACTGCATAGGAAATTATCTCTCAACAGCCTGAAAGCAGAAAACTTTGTCCAGTTTTGTTTATTCTTGTCCTGCAGGATCAAATTAGATCACTAATTGTCATTACAGGTGACATTTTTGAAGTGTCTGTGCCTCTCAGTGGGATGAGCTGGCTAATCCTGAGCCCACACACAATCAGTGTGTGTTTTCCTATATTTTAGCAGTCCACTTCAAATTGTTAATGCATGCTAAAATAACTTGCTCACATTATATTCTCTAAAGTATATAAATAAAATATATTCATTCAGGTATTCCTGAAACACACCTTTATCATCAACAAAGTAAACCTCAAGAATAGAAAGGAGATAAGGAACTTTAAATTAGAGCAGTTAGACATTTTTCATATTGTATGCCACTACAGAATTCTTTTAAAATCCATTCCTATAGTGTCCTTAGAATAATACAAAATAATGAACACCTCCTTCAATAGAGTAGCAAAGTATAAAACAGTGTATCTTGTAAAACAAAACATACAAAAGCAAAGAATGCAGGCTTCAGGGTGAAGATTTTCTATCGTACTAAGAAAATAATTAACCCGAATCTAATCCTTGATATGTTTTAGAAGGGGGTCAAAATAATAAATAGTAAGTATTTAGAAACTTTCACTGAGGCCTTTCATATTCTCCTTCTTTTAAATACTACTTAGAAAAGTTAACTCTCGATTTCACTGGTGCTGCTCTCGCTTGTAAATGCATCCATTATCACTTCAAAAGTATGACATCAGTTACCTGTCAGCAGGCTTGCAATTAAAGCAATGTTTAGAGAAAGTGGAGTCTGCTTGTCTATTGATGCAGGGCGACAATTGTCTGTGATTTTAATCGGGGTTACATGCATGTGCTGATAAAAGATGAGACCTGTTAGTGTCATTATTTTGCTTTTATCTTTAGGTATTCTGCTTTTTGTTTTATTGTTCTCTGCTATTAAAAATGCTCGTTGCGATGTTTTAAAAGGAATCCCAAGCCGCATTAAAACAGCGCTGGAAGCTGCACACTGCGATTAGATAAAAGGGCTCTAATGCGTTCGGAGGTGTTGAGTTAATAGGAAAACAGCTTTGATTCAGGAGCCTGTGTCTGCCGTGCCACTACAACAGAAGTAAAAAGGCAGTGGGCAACTCCCCTCTAATCACCTCCTGTTAGCTGCGACCATAGGCAAATTGCTGGTGAGGATTAAGTGGGGAGACTATCACAGGATCAGTGTCAAGCAGAAAAAAGACTCAATTTGTGAGCAATCATGACTCCCTAATCACTGCTCTAAGAGCTTTAGGAATTACTAACAGCAGTCTTTAGAAGCCTGGACACTTCATAAGCACCGACCTACAGAGATAAGGAATCGCTTTTGACCACAATGGGTATGATTACCACAGATGGAACAGTTAAGGATAGAGATAATAAAATAAATGATGGCTGCAAAATACCGAATTTGCCTTCACCTACACTGTACATCTTGAGATGACTGAGATTATGATATATGTGTGTCAACGTTGTGACTGCAAGCTGAGATAAGCTGAGGCTTGTATGGTTTGGAGGCAGCATTAGAACAAATCTGTCAGCAACAATGAGAAGAAAATGCCGTGCCATTGCCATACTGTTCCACCTATGAGCAGTGGAGGAGATTCTACCCTGAACGTATTTTCCAGCAGTTCCTACACAGTTATTCCCTGTCGATTTTTTTTATTCCCAGCTATTTTTACTAGTAGTGAAAAATACAAATAAAATGAACAACACAAACACCTGCTATTTAATTTGGAGACAATCTTATTGATATTGACTTCCATTTTTTTATGTATCATAACCCTCCATTAGATTATAAAATTCAATAAAAACCACAAGCACTAGCTTTGTAACACCTGACATCTATAATTGTAGGGGTCTAAAAATCAACATGCCCAATAAATGCTACCACTTTAGAGATTACAAAGTTTATTCTGCCTTTGTAGTCTGAGTTGCAAAGCGATGGGCTCGACTGCCCAATCAAAAATTACTTTTCCTGCTATTGTTTCACATGACATAATCCCTCAGCATCAAAAAGAAGAAAATAAATGATTATTTAACCATGCTGCAAAAGAATTACAGCATAAGATATTGTTCAAAGTAAGGCATTACTTGATCCAGCACATCAAGCTATTGCTCACCGAGAGTAGATGGAAATGTATAGCA
>WBNQ01036570.1:0-10000 GCA_013401375.1 Spizella passerina | reverse complement strand
TGGTGGAAAATATTTGCTTTATGTACATGCAACTTCAATGCTTCCTTAAAATAGGTCAAGTGCTTCTTGAAGTTTCTAATTATAAGAACAGGCCTTCGACTCCAGGATTAAATACATGCAAGATGACAGCACTGTTTAGCTCCAATTTAACTTTGCCGAGTTCAAACCTTTACCAAACTTACCAGTGACTGCCCCTAAGTTGATATGTGGACAGAAACTATTTTTTTGTGCACAAACTGGAGCTGTTCCCAGCAGAAAGCCAACCAAACAAGGAAAACCCAACCCAAAATCCTGGTAGGTCAATGGGAATGAGTGAAATGAAGCTGTATAATTACTGGAAGAAAGAATTCCTCCATTAGGCATCTGCAAGCAGAACTATTTCTTTGCTGTTCGATGTGTTAATTACAACTGGATGGGATATGCCACAGAAAATTAACAGTCTTGCAAAGACATCAGAGGTAAACACACAAAACAGGAGCTGCTTAAGGGTCAGGAGAGCAAGTCAATTTTGAAGAAAGATAAAAGAACTGTCATGTATATGATTGCTTATGAAAGAGAAGAGGGCAATCCTGCCTTGTTATCATCAGTTAATTAGGCACTACAGTCAGGCGTGCATACGCTGCAACATTTGCCATGGTAATCAAATGTATTATTCAAATGTGAAACAAAACAAAAGCAAGGCAACTCTGACAGGGGAGAATGCAATCTGCCCACACAAAGGTGCTGAATTAACTTTATCTGTTAAAAGGAAGCTCGGGAAGATGTTACATGAACTTTCTCAAACCGCACTGCCTTGAAATTCAGACTGCAAATCTGCTTCTAAAGAAAATACTCTTTTCCAAATTTGATTCACATGTGAGGTGATGACCTTTGCAAGCAAAGACAAGGGTAATGAAAAGCAATTGATAGTGCAGTAGGATTCTGTTATGTCTTTAATATAAATATGACACTGAGACTAACAAATGCACTCTTGACAAAGCATGCAATCTCCTGAGTAAAAAAAGAAAGCAATATACCACATTTTCCCTGTCCTGAGCCTAACTGCAAGGAAAAATAAAACTAATAACTGCTCTGCAAATGATGTGCTGACACCATGTGATAACTACCCTGCTCACTGAGGCTTCTACCATGTTACTGCACAACTAGTCTTTTTTCAGTTTGTACAAAATGGATGCTTTTTGGTGCTATTTTGATTTGACTGGACAGAAGACATCCAGTACTAAGTTTGGTACCAAAATTAGGATCTTTGCCAGGGAATGACAACAAGCTAATGGCTTCTCATGTCTTAATATTAAACTTTTCAACAACATAATTTTCAGATCATGTGTTTCCTTTACATGGGATTGGCAAGCAAAATCCCACTGGATTTTTCACCTTAAGCAAACTGCTTGTCCCTAAAGGGGCTGGATAAAATGTAGGCTCCCTGTAGGAGTATGGAAAGGGAGAGCAGGGAACAGCTCCTCAGGAAACCTGGGGGAACTGGGAGAGGGATTCCAATGGGCTGTCTCCCTTCATGTCCCCAGGGAGGGGGTGAAGGAGCAGGAGAAGAGCAGATCTGTCAGGAGCACCTGCCATGCCTGGCCCCTGAGCAGGAGCCTCTGAGCCACCATCCTGTCAGTGCCTGGAGCCCCTGATGAAGGGAATAATGGGGTCTGACCCCATGATTCAGACAGGCTGAACAAATGCTTTATCAAGCTATACTATATTACACTAATATTATACTAAATTACATACTAAAAAGATACTATACTAAAGAATACTAAAAAAAAAAAAACCAACTCATGACTGCCTGAGACAGCCAGGACACAGCTCTGAGTGATTGGCTAATCACTCAAAATAACTTACACCAGTGTCCAGTTAACAAATCACTTCAGGTGAACAATTTCCATAACACATTCCACACGTGCAAAACAATAGCAGCAGTGAATAGAGATAAGAATTGTTTTCTCTTCTTCTCTGAAGTTCTCACTGCCTTTCCCAGGAAAAATCCTGGCAGAGAGAATCATGTCTCTCTCTGTTCAGAGAATGTGAATTCCACCCATCCCATGCTGCTCCCAGTTCCTGGGGAATGCCGTGAGGGAGCCTCTGAAATGGTGAGAATCTCACAGTGCTGCATCACCCCCTGTGCTGAGGCAAGGGGACAAACCCTCAGGGCAGGGGCTCCTCAAACCAGCACCAGGACTGGTGAGCAAGTGACCCAACTGCAGAACAGACACAGCCCTGGTTCTGGAGCCCTCCCTGCACTCCAGACCTACTGCTGCAAGACTAGGAAATAATTTATACTTTTTCACACCCATTTTGTAGTTCTTCAAACATTTTCCAGTTTCATATTCTTGCATAAGAACTATGGCTCCCTTCTATTCTGCCAAAAAAAACCCCATTGACAATACAATAAAGAAAAATATCTTTGCTGAGTGGGCAGGCACTGACCAACTTCGATGATGAAATTATTCTACAAATACCAGTGAAAAGAAGTAATAAAAATACAAAATTATGTAGCAGAGTATTATCTATTATACTATTATTTTGAAGACAGCTGCCATCAAAAGATATATATCCCCAGTGAAAATCAATGCAAATGGAATTTATCTAAAAAATCTGTAATATTTCTTTGAATGTCTCTCCTTTCCAATCCCTCCTTTTCCTGCACAATATTCTCAGTGTTTGACCATCTCAATCAAATACTAGAGAAGAAAATAACACAATACAGAAGTCACTCTTCTGATCAAATTAGGCTAACATGGATCAATATAAAACCTTAGTGCATCTGCAATCTCAGAGTCTTCAGTGTCCAGGCTTTCAGTAATCTCTGAGAAAGAAGTAATATCTGTTTCCTTGACACGGACGTTTTCTTTTAGTCAGTCTGTCACTTCCCATTTCAGTTAACAAAATGTTGGATGCAGCTCATCATTGGACAAATATTACAGTCCTATAGAGTACAAAATGGGAGGAATTGTTTCAGACTGAAAATTTAATACAAGAACAGATCTGCAAGGAATTCTACAAACTTTAGAAGACAGAGATACATAAATGTGAAAACATAACACTACATATACACCTTATTTTTTCACCAAGCATTCAGAAATGTTTAAAATTTATTTTGGAAGACAAGAAAGGATAATAATAAAACCCATGTAAAACAGGGAAAGAAAAAAGCAGCGCCTTGAGAAAAGAAAAGCAGCACTAACACAACTTCCTGGCCTTGTAAATAAGCCTTGTTTTGCCTTCTAATCAATTCAAATATTTACTATGATCAGAGAGAGATGACCAGGCTACTAAATCAGTTCAGCATTCATCTTGCTAATACAAACAGGTATGTTTTCATAACCTAGAGATGCAAGCATCTTGTGGTCAATGGACAAAACATCTGGATTGATGAGAGGTGTGGGCACATGGAAAGAAAACAGCGACCTGCAAAAATAACTCCATTTATTCCTCTTTACATTTTACTGCATTTCCAACTGTCAGATTTACGTAGCTGGAACCTCAATTGAGAATGAAACAAATAATGCCCATCCAAGATTCACACTTGACTGTGTATTACCCTCTTTAAAACTGCCAACTGCTCCAAGACTCCCTGAAACCCCCAAGCCCTTTACCAAGGATGAACAGCACCACTCATCCCATGAAAGATCATACAAATATTTGCTATGTAAAGAGAAAAACAGATATATATGAAAAATCAGGAGCATTCCTGCCTCTTGAAAATTGATGAATCGCATGAAATTAAGACAATGAAAATGTCCTTTCTTACTATTCTACCTAGAATGGAAAATTAAAAAAGAAAGAAAAACAAAACAAGTTTTCACTTTCCACCTCATAAGGCACCCACACCTATTACATCACATAATAAAATTTGTCAGACTTTGCTTTGTATCCACCCAAACCTATTCTGATTTCTGCCTCAGTGTGAAACTCCTTACACTACAGCTAAAGGAGCAGTGAAATTTTAAGAGCAACGCACAAAAATATTTCTATCCTAAATAACTCTCATCTTAGAGTGCTCTCCATTTAAGAAACTCTTTAGCTGTAATGGAACTCACTTTGTAAGTGTTTCACACAACAGAAGATGTGTCTTAAGTAGAAAGAAAGTCATTGATAGCATATACAAACATCTACCAATAGAGCTGGGCTTCCATATCTGCATAATTCACAAATGTTAATTAAAACTCTGCAGAAGATCTTCAAGTATAATGCCTGAATTTTGAGATTACATGACACTTGAAAAGTTCAAATAGCTCACATCTCACTGATGCACAACATAAAAACTGATTTTCAAGAATAAGGGTCAACACGGCACCGCAGCATTATTACAAGGAACTCAATTTACTGTTTCAGCCTCTTCATTTTAAGATATTGCAGTTTTATCAATTTTTTTCCACACTTTAATTTGTTTGATTATTAGGCAAATACCATATCAAAGCAGTGAGACTAAAGAGAAATTTCACGCTCTTGAACTTCAGTAAGAAATGCCCACCAGCAAGAAAGTGAATACAATGCAATCTTGAATTGCCAAGGCTCATCTCAGCCCCAAAGAGAGCAGGTAGGTGGTGCTTAGAAAAATACAGTTGTCTGGAAAGACTAAGTGCATTATGAGAAGCTTTTCTTTCACAGGACTATTATTTCCTGATTATAATAGCGTCACCTGATATTTTTTCTACATCAGCAGGAAATAACAACACTTTGGGATTTTAAAAATCTCTTTGAATGTGTAAAATAATTTAAACATATGGTGTTCTGCATTATCTTTCAATGGGATTGTGCTCTGAGTGGGTATGGATATGATTAGAGCATTAGCTTTTCCTCTTTTGCATTTAGAACATTTTTCCTCTGCTCATGTTGATAGTGGGGGGGAAAAAGTCTCCTCAATCCACTAAAATAAATACTTCTGTTATATTCTATTGCTCAGACAATGAATAAAGCAACCATGCAGGTTTATAATATCAATTCACAGGGTTCTTTCTGCTTCAGTGAACTGTTTCTGAAAGGTTCAGAACAAAGCTACAGGCAGATCGGACAAAGCTGCTGTAACAGGATTTACATTATACTCAAACTGATAAGAGAACATCAGAGAACTGCTCAATCTCCAGTACCTTTGCTCAGAGTGGCACGAGGGCTGGAAGGATTTTGGCTGCTCTCAGCACCTGATCACAGCATCTCTATTACACCTACCAGCTTAAACACCGATCCAATCTCACCTCCGTAGCATAATTTAAATTTCCTCTTGTTCCTCTGCACCCTCTTTGTCAAGTGCATTGGGATGGGGATAAAATGGGATCCCAGGAAAGCTACAGCAATATTGAGTTATCTATTGTACTCACATGGTTATGACAAGGAGCAAATTACCCACATACTAACATCTACTGAGATCTGAAGTAATTAAAATAGTCTATATTCAAATCATTAGTTGACACTTCTGGGTGGAAGGAGGGAGAGCACATCCCAAGGGAAAGCAAACGTAATGTTCAATAAATAATGAATTAAATACCACCAGGTGAAGTCACTGCCCTGGATTTCTTGCAAGCAACGAGTTTCTTTGTGCAGTCTTAGCTACAGTCAATTTTTGAACATGTTTTTGCTTCAAGAAACTGCAACATCTCAGGCTTTTCCTTGCTTCTCCCTTAACCACCTTTATCTTTGCAGCCCACACTGATTATGCCAGACTACCCCAAAGAATCCTGGTTTCCTCCTTGCTACTGAACATTCAATAAACATTCTAACAAACACATTTGTGCACAGCAATAAAGTGAAAGCTTTAATTAAAGCACAAAAGAAAACATCATGGCATTTCTGGAATGCAAAGCTGCCATCCTAAGATTCCCAATTACCTGCTAGAGGAGATTCCCTCAAAGTTCCTGCCTCAGTGCAGCACCTAACACAGATTTTTTGCATCACCATCACAAGCTGGGTACACCTTTTCTGGCAACCAGCGCTGCCCACAACCCAGCTTTTTTCACCTAAACCACAGCAACAGAGTTCAAAAACAAGGGCAGCAGTTAAAATGCACATTGCTTTTCATGGCATGAGCACAATGAGGACTCACCAGGGAGGCAGGATGGAAACTGCTCCGTGCCAGGGCTGGGCACAGGCTCCTGCTGCCACCGAGCGCCGCTGGCCCCAGCATCCTGCACTGCTCTGCTCCCAGCAGCCACAGCTTTGGGGCTCCTGTTTCCTCAAGCCAACCTCGGCTTTTGGAAGCACATTTCCTTCCCAGAATGAGACAAACCCTGCAACAGAACTGATTTGTGATCTGCAAAACTCCCGACTCAGCAAGACGCAAAGCAAGCAAAGGAAAGAAATGTCTTTACCGAAGGTGGTAGGAATAGAGGCTCTGTAGGAAGTTTGCTTATTGGAATGAAAAAAATCCCAAACCCACCAAATACATAAAATTTAGTAACTTGAACGTCTCGCTAAAAGCACAACCTATCACCCAAAATTAAGACAGCAACATAATAAAATATTTGCAGTAGTCTGGTTAAACCAGCCTAATATTCACCTATAGCCTGTGAGAGAATATCTTCCCTTCTTTAGAAAAAACAGATTTTAAGAATGCAATACCCACATAAACAATGCAACCTGTACCAAATTGTTTGATTCCTGATGTTTAGTTTCAAAAAAAAAGAGGAATTCTCTTCAATCTGTAGGGAAGGTATTCCTGCTTCAGCAAAAGCTTTTAATGCCTGTGTTCATGAAAAGTACACACTTGTTCTGAGCAACTTCCACTTCAGCTGGAAACTTTGCCTTGGCTGTATGTTCTTTGGCAACACCTGGTGGAGTTTGGATAAAACTACAATAATATTGTAAAAGAAAAGTTACGGCAACTCTTTGGTTTTTTGTCTAAATGCTTCTGAAGAAGTTACTTAAACTGTTCACAAAATGCAAACTTAAAGAGAAAGCAGTTTCTTGGGTTTCACAAAACATCAGTGGGTATTTTTATAATATCAAATTCCATATTATAATAATTACAATATCTAGCTTTGATCTTGAGATTAGTAGCCAGCTTGTTTTGAACTACTATAAGGAAAAAAGAACCACAAATAAAATTAAAAATGCCTTCTACTTAATGCAATCCAGAGAAAATAAAAGATTTCATGTTTACAATGTTAACTGTCACTCAGTGCAACAAATCAAGGAAACTGTCATCTCTACACCAAAAAATACAATGAAATAAAGCACATTTTAAGAGAAAGTGTCTGACCCCATTTTGTACTTTCTCTGTCAATGCCTGGCAAAAGTTTGTCTATTTAGTCATTAACAGACAGAAATCATCCCAACTGAGCAGAGAACAAGTATCTGCTTGTGGCACAGACCTCCTGAAATCATAATCCATCAAAAACAATTCACAGGGTGGGGAGGAGGCTTCTCCTCCAAGTGATAGTGCAGGGAGTTTTCAGCATAATATGACACAGGGGCTGTCAAATTAGTCTCGTTAGAAATACTGTAATTAACAGAAGGGAGCCCAATGTACTTATCACAGGCAGCCACTTGTATTCAAATCATGCTGAAGAGTTCTGAGGCCCAGAAGCACATTTCTTGTTTTTCTTTATCTTTGTTCCCCTATCAAAGCACTAAAACCCAGCAGCGTTTTACCCCAAGAATAAAATTTAAAGAGAATTTGTGATTTATTTTCTCATTGTACAGCCTAGCAATAAATTAATGAAGAAATCTACTGACACAGGTGAAATTATCTTTTATAGAAGACTTTCAGCTTATTAAAACCTAAGTTAAAGTTAAGCATGATGTTAACAAAGAATTTTCCTGATGGCCAACTTTTTTTTGGTAGCAATATCTTCTATTGAAAACAATTTTAGATTCTGCTGTTTGGAAATGCACGATCTCCTTTGCAAATTGGCTGTGAGATGTCAAACATTTTTGTCAAGCAATACTCAGAAATAGAGCGTGGGATTACTCTACAGATGTGAAACACCTCACAGATCACTGCCCATCCTTCCAGCCTGTCTCTGATGCATTCATTTTACAGATAGAATGCTGCAGGTGGAAAGCTAAGCCAAGCTGAGGTGCATGTCAATATGCTACTAAAATATCATCATGACAAAGGGTTTGGATGTAAAGTATTTAAGCACAGAAGTAAGACTATCCATTTAAAAATTAGGATCTAAACCTCAAATTAGGACCTAAACTTTAAAGAAAAAGCCTGCTTTCAATTTCTCCAAGCCTTTCACCTGAGCATTATAAAGCACTTGGAAGTAATTAAGGAATTGAATTTCCAAGAGGTCTGGAGAGGAGTATAGGGATCACTTAACCTGCCCCTGAAATGCAGCCACCTTTTAGGTGAAGCACAGATGCACCAGGACACCCTACAAATTCTTTTGAAAGAAAAGGAAAGGAAAAGCCTTTATTGTGGTAAAAAAAGAAAAAATCTAAATCTAAATTACACCTTTAGAGCCAAGCTGTGATGTTTCATAACCAAGAGCAGCAGCATCCTGGGGTTGCTAAGAACCTGAAGTAAAACTTCCTGCATGTTTTCTATTTTTCTATTCTGTTGGAAAATTTGCAAAGCTGTCTTTAGCAAG
This sequence comes from Spizella passerina, assembly GCA_013401375.1. Classification (NCBI taxonomy): domain Eukaryota; kingdom Metazoa; phylum Chordata; class Aves; order Passeriformes; family Passerellidae; genus Spizella; species Spizella passerina. Next base: position 1,466 of record WBNQ01036570.1, on the reverse strand, counting down.
AGATGCTTTAATGACTCAAGACAAGAGCAGAGTGATTTCAGCTTTGTGTCTCATAGTGCAGACTCACAGTGTGTGCTGAAGGCAGAGCCCAATCTCCATAACTGCACATTTCCACATTTCTTATCATAGAGATACCTCTAAATTCTGCAGCTCAGAATTGTGCACATCTGAGGGAAATGCATTTTTCCATTAATGGTTTGGGCCTTTTTTTTGTTCTCACTTCAACTAAATTAAGGGATATTAAAAAAAAAAAACAAGATGGTTGCAATTTAGACCATGCATATCTTTCATTTACTTTAGAGCAGCTGCCAGAAAAAGGGAGCAAGGTAGTAGACAAAAGGTCCAGCAACTGAAGCACAAGATTGAATTCCTTTAAATGCATTTAAAGGCTCTAAAAGCCATGTTATAGTATCTTCCCAAACCATTCAGTTTCTGCTAGATTTAGCACTTTTGTCCCTTTGTATTCGCAGACTTCACATAGCTTCTCCCAGGCTGGCAGGCCAACATATTAGAAATAAAATGCAATTCTGGTATCTGACACTTCAATTTAGCTTCTTCAGTAGCAAAGATCATCAACTGCACTGCTTTCTCCCATGACAGAAGATCACCTAAATATCACTTAACTGATGTGAGCTCTGTTGGTAATGCATACACTGTCTCCCCACTACATTACCACCATGCTGCCTAGAACAAAAATCAATTTTTAATTGACTGGATTATTTGAGGAATGTGGCCCATCCACTGCGCACTGCTGATAGATTCTCCTGGTTTTCCTGTCAGCAAAGACTGTAAAATTTGAAGCAACTTCAATACAGTAATTCAGGGATTTATCCAGAAGCCTTATGAACAGAACAACATCACGGTGTTTTTCAGTACTACCTCTCCATTATTCTCTCTCCTGGCTAGCCAAGTGAGGACTCTAAACCACAGCACACATGAAAAAATAAACCACTGACACAGGAAAAATGATGAGTTTTTCACTGCAATGAAAATCATGCAAAGAATCCAAATGAATAAAGAACACAGAGGAATAGAGAGGACTTGAAAAAATTCTGTCAGGGCATGGAAAGTTACACTGCAGGGTATCAAACCTGCAGGATCCAGGAGCAGTCTGCAATTCCTGGGCCCAGCAGCAGCCAAAGCAGGATTTCTCAGCTTAGTACCACTCCTGCTCCTTCAGTAACCACTGCTCTGTGAGATCCACACCCAGGGTTGACGTGAAAAAAATAACATTACAGATGAAAACATGGGGGTCAGGGGTATAAAACACTCAACACTTCACCAGTAAATATTGCAGTAAGCAATTTCACAAAGTACAGCATAAACTGTTCACTGACTGCTGGAGACACTGTGAAAGTCTCTGCCACTTCCACAAGTTTTCTGACAAGTGTGTAATTTTCCGAACTTGTATCTCTCCTTTTTTTGCTGCTGAAACAAAAGACAGCGGCACTGATGTCCTAAACAGA
>WBNQ01036569.1:0-24635 GCA_013401375.1 Spizella passerina | reverse complement strand
CAGGCCACCGCCCGCGCTGCAATGGAGCTTTATATTGAAAGGTCACCACTCTGCTGTGAGTGGCACCCCGATTCTAAACGTGTAGCACTGTCAATTCAGAGTTTATTTGCTGCATAGCAATATGTGAATCTTATTTCCCCTGAACTAAGCAGCTAACCTCAGTCTGCAGTTTTATTTTTTTCTGGAGAACAGAGGGAATGAGGTGAGCTGTAACAGACACACCGACTTGCCATGGTCACTCCTGGAAATGGCATAGAGGAGATGGAGATGTTGGACGCTGGTTTGGATAAGGGGGTCCTCATCCCATCTCAATGTCTCTGCAAGAGGCTTCATGATAGACTGGCTTTCCAGGACACTACAGAAATGTTGTTATACTGTGCAGGCAGCTGGCTGTATCTGGTTTTACACACATGGCACTCTCCTGTCATAAGTGACTGCATACCTCTGCTGAGGCCAGCTGGTCTTGCAGGAAGTCACCATCCCCACAGGTGGCAGCATGCAAGTACCTACAAGTCAAAAAGAAAACCTCATCCTGTCCTGGCAGAGCACACCAGGACTGTCTGAGCAATAACTACTGCACCTCGTGGCAAGAGCTTCAGGCCTTTGTGCCTTTAGCTCTTGCCTGCTATTACCTAGATCAAAACCACCACTATGCAATTTTTTTCTTTCCCAATCACAGAAAAATTAGTAAAGCTGCAGGCAAATGTAATCCTGGGGATATTTCTGAGGAGACTACTGTATAGCAGGGTACATGGAGCCATACTATTGTCAGCAGCAAAATCATAAGATCCTGAAAGCTCCAATGACATGTGAACTCTCAACAGATATGCTTTCACCAAGTGCTGGTATTCTGAAGTCCCTGTTACTTGGGCACTCACAGGTACTGTGATAAGCAAACAGCTGATGTGGGATTGCTATGGCACAGCCATAACAAACATCTGAACAAGGCCTTGACAACATGCTTTAATTCTTGTTCATCGCTTACCTGGTCAGGCAGTTGGACTAGATGGTCATGGTAGGTCCCTTCCAACTGAAATATTCCATTCCATTCTATTATATTCTAGCCTGGCATGGACTTCTTTCTACCAAAGGGGTTTTCTGTGATAAACAGTGTGAACTGCTTGGTGAGTTATCTGGCTACCAAATGCTGGGCAGCATAGGCAAGAGGCATCTGCCTTAGATCAACATAAGAAATGTCACTAACATTAAAGTGCCCACCACCAGAAACAAAATTTTCCTTATTTTTTTCAAGCACATTTCAGCTTTTCCAATATCTACTTGTTTACAGTGAAGACTCTTCTGGAGTCCTCACTACTAATCTGCTGTGAACCAGCTCACCCAGAACTGCCAAGGGTTGTTCATGGGTCAGATGTACAGTCCTGTTTCATCCTTCTTCAGTCATATTGTGCAGAGCCATCAAGAATTTCCACGTTCTGCCTTAAAGCACCTTCATGTTATTGCAACTGGTGCTGGGAAAAAAATTAAAACCAGCTGAACCATGGATTTCGAAGTGCAATGTAATCAAGAGTGAGCCTCTTGGCTTTACTGAGCTTCAGTCTCTCAGCTTAGCTAAAAATCTGTATAGAAAGCAGCACTGCTCTGACAACTTGATACAGCACCTGAAAACTCCTTTTGTTAGAATACCTAATGCAGTGTACCTTAAGTGGGCTTATGGATGGATTGCAAAGGAATTTAAACACCCTTTGGTGCATTTCTATAACTTTACAAATAGGATGTAGATAAGGAGTCTGCAGTAACTAACTAAATAATGTCATTGCAGGCATCAAAAATAACTTCTCATTGTTAAAGAAATATCATGACTCATAACTAGAGTTGCTTTTCAATTATTTGCTTAAGGGCTAGAGAGTACAAAAGATTTATTCATGACACACTTCAAATTCTTGTTGCTTTTTTCATTTTATTTTTGGTTGAACACACCAACCTCAGAAAAAGTATGCTAATCTCTAATACTGGAACTGATCTGCCCTCAGTCTATGTGTGGCTGACACTGCTGGTAACCCCCATTTCAAAGCATAAACACATTATCAGCACACACAGGAGGAGATATCTGAAATCTCATCTTTGTCTTTCTATTTGGTCTTCCAGTCAGATTGTTTTACTCATATAGAGACTCACCCCTTTTTACGACCTTACAGGAGCTGCTAAAATGCTCTGTCATGTGCTTCTTATGTAAGTAAGGCTCCATTTAATAACTTGGTTCTACCCTGAGTGCAAGTGGAGAATTACAGCTTGAAAAATGATGAGAGAAGACGAAACACATCATGTAGTTCTGGTAGCAGAACATGGTTTTGCTTTCTGCGTTCATTGTACCAGCAAGCCCACCCTTATACTAATTTGCAGGTTTTTTGGCATGGGAAAAATAATTCTAACTGAAAAGTAAATAATAAATCCAGTATCTCTTTTCTATTTCCTTTATGGGGACTGTGTTTGTTCCTTATGAAAGGAATGGCTTTTTATAGACCAAGTTTGTACTTCTGAATTCAAATTCAGAAGGATGAAAAAGAACGTAAAAAGAAAGATTACACAATAAAACATGAAATTATTTCTTGAAGCCTCAAGTATTATATAAGCTTATATTTTAATAGAATGAGGAAATAAAATCAGATAAGACAGGGTGCTCCATGCATAACTTATCATCAGGATTTCAGCAGTGAACGTTCAAGTGAGCAGGTAATAGAGGTTAACAGCCCAAGAGGAAAAGCTTTGGGTCTGCTGGAGATAACAGCTGGACATCAGGTGACAATGCACTACTGCTAAACGATGAATATCCTACCCAAGTGTCTAAAAAGGAGCATAGCCTGCAGGATTTGTGAAATAATCCTCTCCTCAGGACTGGAAAGGCCACAGAGATATATGGAATATATGGGATCCCTGGGAACTGCACACCTAGAAGGATATCCCTCACAAGGACCCAGTGTAGATAGTGCAGAGGAGAGAGAGGCAGGGCCAGGATTCTAGAAAACATGAAATGGTCTCATTCAGCCAAGAGCTGGAAAAGTTGTGGGGACGTGTGATGGACCCTTGAGCTGTCTCAAAGGATACAGCACAAAGAAGAAGGAGTCCCTGACTCTGGGCAGGTTTGGAGCACACCCTCTCCCTAGAGCTGAAAGAGACAAGGAGAAAGCCCCTGTGGCCTGCAGCCTGCTTTTCCTGGGGGGATTTCTTTGCTGGGCATTTACTGCCTGGAATGTGACTAAGAAAACAGCATGAGAGGGCCCATCTTGCTGTGGCCTGGCAATGGCTGTCCCCAGGACTGACAGAAGAGCTTGGTCTTCTAAGGTGTGGCTGTCTTACCTGTGCCTACTTCTTTCTCTGGACAATCCATCACAGATAAGTCCTCTTCTTGATTCAAACCTTTCAAATCTTGAGAGCAACTTAAAAATCCCAAGAACCTTGAAAGAATGCATTTAGGTTGCTTACTTTTTGGTTTTCAAGTGTTATGGACAAAGTCTGTACTGTTAGCTCAGGGCATATAAGCCTGCTGGTGTCATGCTCCTGCTTGCCTTAGATAGCAATTCTTATACGTTTATCCATCATCACAAGACAGTTCATTGGTCCATTTTTCTAAAGGTAATGAGTGTTCACTTGTGTCATGAAGACATCAAATCTCAAGTTTCACTACTTGAATATTCTTTATCTGAAGTCCCTGGATACTGTATCCTGTACATTTCATTTAAGTTCTCCCACTGACTTCAATCTGAATGGTACAAACTCAGCAAATAGGACACTCATGAGTTCATTCTTATTCAGTAGAAGTCCTGCTCTACACTACACTACATCCTGTGTTTGAGAATTTTGCTGGATATGAATAAATTTTTTCTGAAATTTTTTCTGACACTTTTTCAGAAACAGCCTCCAGCTACAGAGAAACAAATTGCTTTGTGTGTTGGCTGTATTTTTGTCTCCCTCATTTAAACTTCAGTTTATTTCTTTGTCTGCCCTTAGGTTTGAACCTTTCAAAGTAGAGATCATGTTCTCTTGAAAGTGCCTTGCACAGAGCTACTAAAGGTTCACAACAGTGCAAATGCAACAGCAGCAAAAGCTTTAACTAAAGGCAATGAAAGCACTTTTCATCCTGCTTTAAAATTGTCTTAGAAATAGAAAAGAATGAGACATTGACCAAATAATGTGAAAGGGCAAGCCATTAATCATACCTTTAAAATTATTGTGGTACTTTAACAAAAACTGGTCTTGAATACGAAAATTCAAGTATGTACAATTAGAATGTAACGTAAATCCCCTAAGTAAAGACCCAGGTTGAAAGAAACAGGTATGATATGAGTCAGAAGGATTCAATTTGTGCAAATAATCAGGACCAGATTATAGCATCCTAAATTGTAATTAGAAATACTTAATGAGTTTATTGAATCCCTAAATTATTTCTGAGTTGTTCTGGTGAGTCAGTAAGGTAATGAGCACTGGGCAAGAATGTGGGAGTTGTCTATGTTCATCTGTATTTGTGAAACTGAGGCTGTTGTGCTGCTGGTAGTCAGACAGTGGATGTGCCTCTTTCTCTGAACTTTATTTTCTTTCATTTTCTTTCATTTTTTCGTAGACAAGGATAAAGCCAGTGGGGGGCACTGGGGCAGGAACTCTTTGAGATGAAAAGCAGGAGCTCTTAACCCCCAAACTTTTGAGGAGCTGTGAGTAAGTTAGTTATAGCTGTACTCCCACAGGACTCCAGAGAGAAATGAAGGGTTGCTGACACAGGTGAGCCACTGAGAGATTTGAAAGAGCCCTCCTGAGCTCTTCCAAACCAGCATCTTAAATCCCATGCCAATGCCAACAGAGCTTGCTTGCACTGGTTTTGGAGAGTCACTGAAATAGTTTACCCAGAGAAGTGGTGGATGCCCTGTTCCTGGAAGTGTTCGAGGGGCAGGTTGGTTGGTGCTATGACCAACTTTGTCTAGTGGAAGGTGTCCCAGCCCAGGCAGAGTGCCTGAAGCTAGAGGATGATGAAGGTCTCTTCCAAAGCAAGCCATTCTATGATTTAATGACTATTATTTCTGAGGCAGTGCTTTGCAGCTCTTGTCCCTATGTGCCATCTGCCACTAGCAGAACAATTGTGAGATAGAAGGGATGCATGTAACAGGTTACAGGCACAATCTGCTTTTAAACAAAGCTTTTTCCAGTAGGATTTAAGGGCAGAAGCTGTTGGGGACTGCTAATTGTCTCAGTAAAACTCTTCTAGNACAATCCATCACAGATAAGTCCTCTTCTTGATTCAAACCTTTCAAATCTTGAGAGCAACTTAAAAATCCCAAGAACCTTGAAAGAATGCATTTAGGTTGCTTACTTTTTGGTTTTCAAGTGTTATGGACAAAGTCTGTACTGTTAGCTCAGGGCATATAAGCCTGCTGGTGTCATGCTCCTGCTTGCCTTAGATAGCAATTCTTATACGTTTATCCATCATCACAAGACAGTTCATTGGTCCATTTTTCTAAAGGTAATGAGTGTTCACTTGTGTCATGAAGACATCAAATCTCAAGTTTCACTACTTGAATATTCTTTATCTGAAGTCCCTGGATACTGTATCCTGTACATTTCATTTAAGTTCTCCCACTGACTTCAGTCTGAATGGTACAAACTCAGCAAATAGGACACTCATGAGTTCATTCTTATTCAGTAGAAGTCCTGCTCTACACTACACTACATCCTGTGTTTGAGAATTTTGCTGGATATGAATAAATTTTTTCTGAAATTTTTTCTGACACTTTTTCAGAAACAGCCTCCAGCTACAGAGAAACAAATTGCTTTGTGTGTTGACTGTATTTTTGTCTCCCTCATTTAAACTTCAGTTTATTTCTTTGTCTGCCCTTAGGTTTGAACCTTTCAAAGTAGAGATCATGTTCTCTTGAAAGTGCCTTGCACAGAGCTACTAAAGGTTCACAATAGTGCAAATGCAACAGCAGCAAAAGCTTTAACTAAAGGCAATGAAAGCACTTTTCATCCTGCTTTAAAATTGTCTTAGAAATAGAAAAGAATGAGACATTGACCAAATAGTGTGAAAGGGCAAGCCATTAATCATACCTTTAAAATTATTGTGGTACTTTAACCAAAACTGGTCTTGAATACGAAAATTCAAGTATGTACAATTAGAATGTAATGTAAATCCCCTAAGTAAAGACCCAGGTTGAAAGAAACAGGTATGATATGAGTCAGAAGGATTCAATTTGTGCAAATAATCAGGACCAGATTATAGCATCCTAAATTGTAATTAGAAATACTTAATGAGTTTATTGAATCCCTAAATTATTTCTGAGTTGTTCTGGTGAGTCAGTAAGGTAATGAGCACTGGGCAAGAATGTGGGAGTTGTCTATGTTCATCTGTATTTGTGAAACTGAGGCTGTTGTGCTGCTGGTAGTCAGACAGTGGATGTGCCTCTTTCTCTGAACTTTATTTTCTTTCATTTTCTTTCATTTTTTCGTAGACAAGGATAAAGCCAGTGGGGGGCACTGGGGCAGGAACTCTTTGAGATGAAAAGCAGGAGCTCTTAACCCCCAAACTTTTGAGGAGCTGTGAGGAAGTTAGTTATAGCTGTACTCCCGCAGGACTCCAGAGAGAAATGAAGGGTTGCTGACACAGGTGAGCCACTGAGAGATTTGAAAGAGCCCTCCTGAGCTCTTCCAAACCAGCATCTTAAATCCCATGCCAATGCCAACAGAGCTTGCTTGCACTGGTTTTGGAGAGTCACTGAAATAGTTTACCCAGAGAAATGGTGGATGCCCTGTTCCTGGAAGTGTTCGAGGGGCAGGTTGGTTGGTGCTATGACCAACTTGGTCTAGTGGAAGGTGTCCCAGCCCAGGCAGAGTGCCTGAAGCTAGAGGATGATGAAGGTCTCTTCCAAAGCAAGCCATTCTATGATTTAATGACTATTATTTCTGAGGCAGTGCTTTGCAGCTCTTGTCCCTATGTGCCATCTGCCACTAGCAGAACAATTGTGAGATAGAAGGGATGCATGTAACAGGTTACAGGCACAATCTGCTTTTAAACAAAGCTTTTTCCAGTAGGATTTAAGGGCAGAAGCTGTTGGGGACTGCTAATTGTCTCAGTAAAACTCTTCTAGGGGCAGGATAATAAAAGAGAGGGCAAAACTCCTCTATCTTCCCCTTCACGCCGATCGGAGCAGTCAGTGTCCCTTTATTTGAAAGAACATGTTCTTTACAGCCAGAGTTGTGTGTTCATGGAGGCTGAATCTATAGTGATGTGTTTGTGATTCATTATATAAGTGATAGTGACTAATGTCATTTTGCATGTCATCAAGGGATTAAACACAATCCACTTAATGCACACAAGAAACTCCACTATAAAATTGTATTTGTGGTTGCTGCTGATGATAAATGTTGGCTTCTAGTGTCAGACAAGTATGAGGGCTTCCTCAAGGTCTGCCTATTTCCTTGAAATACCTAATTAACTAACATTTTTCCTACAACAAGGAATTTAAAAAAATAAGCCTCAGACCGGCATTACTGTCTGTGTTGAATAAGTTACTGTTTGTCCGTTGTACTTCACCATGTTAAAGAAGTAAATCTGCATGCACCTCTTTTCAGAATTGTAGTCTCAAAACTCTCTTAGTGTGAAAGTACCTAAAATCAAGGAGAGAGGTAGTTAGAAATGCAGGTGCCAAAAACACCACAGCAAAACACAGCAGCAGTGTCTGAGTGCCGTGTTCATTCTGGTATTGATTGGTGTCAAAGGACTGGAGACTTGTGGAGATTTGTTGTTCTTTGGGATTACACGAGTTTGTTTATTTCTGAAGTAGCAGTGTGGGGTAGAGGGAGATGTTCTCTTGCCCAGCTCCTGCCATCCTCCTTTGAACATGGAGAAGAGTCCCAGGGAGCTTCTGAAAGTTTTTGAGACTAGAGGGGACTATCCTGCTTTTGAACCAACCTTTTGAGCCAGCACTGAAGTACAGGGGCTGTACAATCAGTTATTTGGACTCAGAAAACAATGTGATTCACAGGGCAAGCATTCTCCGGACTGGATTTCTTGAGAAAATGTAGAAAAAGCTTTGTCTAGTCTGCTTCCAGCTACTAGGTCCCAAGAAAGGGAAAGGGTTTTTTCCAAATGTGCATTGGGAGACATCTAGGACTTGGACATCTCAGTCCACAAGCTAATGGCCTGGATAAACAGATTGTGTTATATGGGAAATCAGACTAGATCAGACCTTTCTTCTCTTCATCAATAGCTTTATTCATTATTTCAAATGCATGAATGAATGACTGTACATGATTTTTATATTTATTTACTCTTTGTAAATCATTTAAGCCAAGACCTTAAAACTCTCTTTTTTTTTTTTATGAAAGCAAATCCAATATATAAATTGGTATTTGCATTTCAGAATCCTCATGCAATCTATTTTTTGCTTGATATTGTAAATGTCCTTTTTATTTCCCTTCACTCTTTTGGACAGAGGTTTTTTTGTCTCTCTTTTCCCTGGCATACTTAAAACTGATGCTGCACATTCTAGATGTGTTGCTTTTCCCCCCTCTCCATTTCCACTACAGCTTTTTCCTTCAAGCTCATGGTTAAAGGTAACCTCTGGGTAGATATATGCACTGCACATTAACGAATTTCTGTCCTTTAGCAGGGGTACTGTAGGGCCAAGCTCGAGTGTGGCTCTTCATTTTAAACCCCTGTTTTACATTCTCATTCTGTTCTCTATCACTCCAAGTGTTAGTTGCAAGGAGGCTTTTGTTGGAGCCTGGGCAGCTGCCTCCTGGCAGGAGGAGTTTTGAGCAGCTGACCTGCCTGTGCTTATTGCTGGGTTAAAAATCTCCTCCATTTTCACATGGCTGGAACCACAGGGAAAACAACTTTGCCTCCAAAAGCATCTTCAGGGAGCTCAGAATTGTTCTTCACCCCAATCAGAAAATAGAGTAACACAACAACAGAAAAGCTTTCTCAGATGTGAATACTGTAATACTCTGTGCCCAGACACAGCCATTGTATTGTTCTTGCTCAAATAAAGTGCACTCACAGTGCACTTACTGAATGCAGCTGATGAGACTCCAGAGAGGGGGGATCTTCCACTGGGTCCTGGGGAAGGGGGGACTCCCCAGCCATGTGCACTATGAGCCCTAGAATCCCCTCTGCCAGCTGGTCCTGGGACTGTGACATGGCAGAAAGCCTGCTCAGGAAGTATTTTGGAAACAGAATTTATAATTTCATTTTTTTCAGAGTGTTTAAGCAGCACAAATGTCTTTGTTGAAGATGGAGGTGCTGACTGCTGCAGTGCTCACCATTCTTCCTAAAGTTCTAAGGTCCACACTGCCTTTCCTCCCTGAACCTCCTCCTATGATGCCCTGTGGCAAACAGAAGGAGATGCCTCCTGTCAGGTACCTCAGAAAGCAGTATAATGATTTTCCTAACATTAGACCAATGTGAAGATATTGCCACCAGTAGGAATCTCTAAATGGTATCCATGAGCCCAGAATAGATAAAACAGTGTCACTGTAGTGCAATAAAAACACCCTCCTTGTCCTCTGTCACTCTGCATATTGTGTGCATGCTTGGTTTCCTTGGAGCTCAGAAATCTGATGTTAAAAAAGACGCCATATAGGCATGTGTATGCTTCTGTTTCAAACCACTTATTCACATCAGAAAGAAAAGGTGCTTTGGAAAGATTTACTCCCATTGAAAGAAAAGATTTTTATTGGGGGCAGGGGGGAGGGATTGTGTTTGGCAGTCTGCAACATTTGATTGCTGTAATGGTAGTGACGGCAGTAATCTATTTTTTTGCCTTGCTGGTAAATGGAAGTATCCAGCAAAGATAAAAGGTTACCAGCTGGGATAACTATCCTCTAATTAGTACTGCAGATTTTGGAGGGAATTTAAAAATAAAGTGATGCAGACTCTTAAATTTGTTATAAATAAGACTAAATAGGCACAAGAGAAGTATGCAATAAATGAACTGCAGCACCTGATCCAAAAGGGCTGTTCAGCCATTTGGAGCAAAACACTACCTTACTTCATTGCAAAGGGAAGAGAAGAAGCTTGTTCTGAGAACCACTGTTTCCAAAAATCAGTTCAGTCTTGAGCTTCTTACTCAGGTAGGGTGCTCCTGAACTAGTTGGTCAGGGTATCTGGCTGGTATAGTCATAAAGTGCAGAAGTACTAAAGCTAATTTAACTTAGATAACTAAGAACTGGTAAAAGATTTGGAATAGGAGCACAGAATACCAACAGTCTCAGCTGATTCTCCCAAATAATTTTGTCAAGAAAACTTTTTACCTTAGAAATCACCGATTATGAAGTATAAGGAAGAAGGAATATTCTGGTAGGGGAGCACCACTACTCTGGAGAGATGATGGGAAAAATCAAAGCAGCTAAACTTCCCTGTGGACTGAAATTATGGCAGCTCAGTAGCTGTGCATCAGCAGATCAGATGCCTCTGACTTGGGGGAGCAAAGTCCCAGAATGGATCAGCAACAGCTTAATGTTCTGATTTCATTGCCTGTGAGACCCCACCCAGCTACTGGTGCTAATAAATCCCACCAACACCTCAGCCCATGCCCCCCTTGGGCTGTTGCCAATGTTCTGTCAGTGAATCTCTATGTTTTTTCCAAAACAATCAGCTGGTGAAAAAAGCTGAAAGCCCAAGGGTAACTGCTTCCAGAGAGGAGACATAGGATAACTGGGAGAGTTTTTGCACTGTCATCAAGAAACTTGTCTGAGCAGACATGCTTAAACATCTGGAAACCTGACAGATACATTCCTGAACTCACCTGGACTAGCAGGGATGCAGTGTAGACAAGGAGGATTTGCATTCTGGAAGAGTGTGCACTCATTTGTTTCTTCTCTTCCTTTACCCCCATGTTTTTCTGAAGTCGTGTGCTCGCAGATGAGGGCATTTTGGCCCATTTGATGTCAGCAAAAACATCTGGAAGACTAGATTAAATCACTACTGGGCAGTGTTTGGAGCATAGCTGCAGCCCAAAAAGCTTGTGACTGCCCTCCTACAGCATCGACTCAAAGTCAGTGGAGGCCATTCAGGAACTGCTCAGGGTGACTCATGGGGAGGCCGCAAAGAAGCTGCAGCCCTGGGCTGGTTGCTCCTTGCATGCTCCTAAAGCCATGGTGGACAAGACCTGCAGCTGCTGGAAATTTGTCATTCTTCACACATATTTGGGGAGCAAGGATAAGTCTGGATTGCTCTGCAAAAAAGCCCTTGAGGCTGCTTATCATCAGACCATGCCACTGAGTGCTAATCAGAGCATCTTCTTTTAAATGTCTTAGTCTGCTATTTTTAGGCTATAAGTAGGGTGAAAAAAATTTGCTTTCGGTCAGACAGGAAAAACACCTCTGAAAAAACAAAGTTGTAAAGAGGGGCATTCTTGGCCCCAGGTTTGGGCTGGCAATTCTCAAAGATTTTTTCCATTATGAGCCCCTAAGCAAGTGGGGACATGGATTTTTAAATACACTAGGCCTTGGAGGACAGGGGGATCTTGAAAAATTTTCTATTCATGGGTGCTTTGCTGGGGTCTTAAAAGCTATTTACCAAGCAAAATACCACCCACACTTCACAGTCCCTGCCCATCATGTCCTTGAATAGTCCAGGTGGCCTCACAACTCCAACAATTCCATCTCTCCAATTTCTCACCTCCTCTATTCAGAGACAAATACTGGTGCAGATGTGACATAAGCACACAGAATTATCCAACCAGCAGTTCTTATGAAGCCAATTTCCAACCCACCCTCGTGAAGTGTTTTTAAATAAAAACAAATGTAATTCTCAGAAATCCCAGGAGGTCCAAATGCACCAAGGGCCAGGGGGATACCAAGGTAGACAAAACGCGATGGCAAAGACTCTGAGTAATCTCTGTGCAGAGGGCTAGACCAGCTGACCTCCTTAGGAGACCCAGTTTGGGTTTCTTTTTTTGCAATTGGCATTATAGAAAGTTGAGCACATTTAAAAAACTTTTAGAGTAGTTCTCTTTTACGGGTGACTGACATCTGAAAAACAATCCAGGAATTTACTGGCATTTAGACCACACAGCATTACCAACAGGCTGATGTGTTTTCTGCCCCCTGTGCTATTTACTGAGGAGACAGTGGCTTTTTGTTACACTTGTGGAGCAGTCAGCATGAATACAACCCCTATGGAGAACACATTACTGTCCCAGGATGAACGGTTGGGCTCAAATTGTCTTTGTCTGAAACTGCCTTGATACCCAGGAAATCAGGGTCCTTGGCTGCTCCTGTGGCAGAGACAGTGAAGCCCACACTGTGCTGATAAGCAGAGTCAGTTGCCATGTCAGAAGGTGCCCATGCAGTGCTTTTGCTTTTTTGCTGTGCCTCAGCCCCTCCAAAGGCTGTCCCCACTGCTGGGCCTGCAGCAGGGCTCTGTGCATTTATGGGAAAAGAGTGCCACAAGCAGCTGCTCCTGCAGGGTCCCAGACCTTCACACAACTGCCTGGCAGGAGCTTCTGCTGAGGTGGGGGTCGGCCTCTTCCCACAAGCAACAAGCGATTGGATGAGAAGAAATGGATTCCAGTTGTGCCAGCGGAGGTTTGGATTGGTATTAGGAAAAATTCCTTCATGGAAGGGGTGGTTAAGCACTGGGATAGGCTGTCAGGGAAGTTAGTAGTTGAGACCCATCCCTAAAGGTATTTAAATGGCATGCAGATGTGTCACTTAGGGACACGGCTTATTGGTGGACTTGGCAGTGCTGGGTTTATGGTTTATGATACTATGATCTTTTTCAACTTAAAAAATTCTCAGATTCTATGCATATTTTCTCACATTAAGTTCACAGTGCAAATCTTTAATGGACCTCGCTGATGCTGAGGAGACACTTGCTGCTTCATCATTTTGAACACCCCAGGCAGCATTTTAATTTTTCAGTTCTGACACCAGACAAGTCAAAAAAGCCAACACAGTATCTACGACCCAAACCAGGACAGCCTGGCTGTCACTGTGATTAATGCAGTGAAGGATCTGATCCTATTTTTGGAAAAGACTTTTCAGTTTAAACATGAGATAGCCAAGACTTTGGTTTTGATACATTTTAAATAAGAAATAAATCATAATAAATAGGTTTTGTGACTTCCTTCTTCAAAGTAACATTTGTAAAGAGAGAAAGTCTGGCCACCAATGCACAATTCATATTTGGACCCACAGAAATAAAGTCAACGTGACAGGCAAATCACTGCCAAAGGTGTCTCTGGCAACCAAGACCTTCAGGGACTAAACTTAGCAAGGTAAAATCTCTCCTACAAAAGATCTCCTCCAAAAATTCTCTCTACAAAAGATCTCCTGCCAAGATCTTTTGTACAGCAAGTTTTGAAAGTTTAGCCCAATATTAAGAGGCAATACTCCATGTAGATAGTTTTTAATGTCTTATCTGTAGAAGAAAACACATGCTAGCGAGAAAAAAAAATCCCAATCATATTTGTGGATTTATGAGATTTCTGCAGATTGTCAGGAAACTCCTGGTACTGTGTTTTCCACAGTGCAATGCAGCATTGCTGGGAGGTGGACAGTAGCATCTCTGCAAAAAGGGACATGTCACTGCGTATGCAAACCAGCCCCTTCTGCTGCAGCTCCAACTGCCCCATGCCCAGTTTCTCTTCTGTCTTTGCTCCGGGTTATGTTGCTGCCATCATTCTAAATGTTACCCTCATGCTAAGCTATATATGTAAGTATAATTTCAAAACAAAATCACTACATTTATTTATGCAAATTATGGAAACAATAGTTTGACTGACATGTAGGGTGTTTTGGAACTTGATGTTTACAAGTTAAGGGCAGTCATTGAAAAAGAGAAGTGCTTATCCTTAAATAAAAGCAACACCTGTTTAGACCTGGGTTTCTTGTACCATTAGCCATTCTAGAACAGTAAAAATTTATTCTGTCCCTTATTACTGCCTGTATTAAATATATTACTAAAATATTTATTGTGTCTCAGTTACAGTGTCACCATTAAGGTAGTCCATATAAAAGCACCAACTGCAAACATTTAAAAAGTCTATGTAAAAGGATTACCACCATTACCACAGCTTAACTGAAGTGATAACTTGGTGCCCAAGGTAGAAAATTAAATCATGCTGCTCTATATTTAGAAAAATAGAATTCTAGCCACTTCAATCTTGGTTTCTTCTCAACTTTTGCTATTAACTGGAGCAAAATTAAAAACTGATGCTTTGACCAAGATTTCAAGGAAATACATTTTTCAACCTCCTATGGTTTGGGGGTACTTTTGATAGTGTTCCAACTAGTTATCCATAATATTTTTGCCTATGCATGTGCTCTCATAACTGCAAACTAAGAAAATAATTTCCTAGTTTACACATCCTCTTTTACAAAATCATGTAATGTGCATATGTCTCTGTACTGTCAAGTATTGTATATACTTCTTCATTATACCCTCATATCTTTCCTATTTTGTCCTTCATCATGTACACTAGTGTCTCACAAGCTACATATTTAATTCTCCTCATGTAATTGGTTTCTCATTCACAGTAAATATGGACTTCCTTGTCCATTCAGAATCAATTCTCACCTGATTGATAGGGGATTAACCAATGTTAAATGTTTGTTTCACCACTGTAAGGACATCTGTGAACCGTTTTCTTACTACAATTGTTTAAATTGACATAATTATTTTAAATGACACTTAGGGAATTCTCCTCTTCAGCATTTTCAGTATAAACTTTAATGATTGTTTACCAGTCCTAGGTAGAGGTTAAGCAGAGAGCAAGAAGTTTTATATCTTGCTAAGGTTCCCTGAGAAAGAAGGGGCATAAAGAAGGCTAAACCACAGGATTTTAAAATGGTGTGTTATTTGTATGACAAAGAAAGGAGTTGTAAGACTGTGAGCAACAGTGCCTACCAAAATCATTTGTCCTTGAGCACATGGGCATGTACACAGGTAGATGTTTGCATGCACATGGATGATGGTGCCCAAATCTCCCTCACACAGCCTGCTGCAACACAGCTTCTGCATCACAAACAAATGGGAAGCACCCTGTGACTGTCAGGTGGGTGCACCTATTTTTGGCATATCCACCTTCTGTGGTTTGCTTTGTTTTGCTGCCATCTTTGTGGGGGACATGGTGTTGTGGTGCAACCCCCTCAGACATAGCAGTGTGCAGTGGCACATTTTACACAGTAAAGCTGAAGGGTTCATCCTGTTGTTACATAGAAAGGAAAGATGTTGTCCATTGCTGGAATGCAGCCAGCTCTCAAGTCAAGATTAGCGTCCTGGAAACAGCAAACATTGGCAGCTGCGTGCTTCTGAACCCAGTAGCTCTGTGCAAGGCTGGCAGAATGCTCTCAGGCTCTGCTGACACCCCTGAGCAAGGCAGACTGGGGCCCATCTGCAACAGGACATGAGGGCAATGTGTGCATCCCCTCCCTGCTCCTGAAGGGGATCATCTACCACATAGGGGTCAGTGCTGTGATGGAAACATCTGCCCTCATTCTTCTTGTGCAGGAGGGATGCAGACTTGCCTTGTGCACAGGTATCCCTCTGTTTCCCAAGTCTGGGAGGCCACAGGCTAACCAAGTGGTGGAAATGGCAGAAGTGAGAAGCTCTGTTTTGTGAGGTGTTGGATTAGCAACCCCAGTATGACCCTCAGAGCAATGGAGAGCCATAAGAGCTACCTAGCAGGCAGGCTGTTATAAAAGTGGATCCTAAGTTTGGGAAACTGTATAAAGCAAAGATTTTAAGTTGTGGTTTTATTCAGAGCAAGAAAAAATATCTGCAGATAAGTGATCCTTATCAAATTAAATAAGCCTTAGGAAAAGCCTATGTATTACACTCTGTCCTGTGTAAAATAATCAGCCTGTCTTATCAAATGCACTTAACTGTTCAGTTTTGTCAGCCCATACTGGAGGCAGGGTTTCTGAAAATTTTATGTTCAGACTTACTGACTCTATCTGCTAAACACTGATTGTACAAGTGCAGTTTTGTGGACACCACCAGGCTGTGTGGGGCAGTTGCCACAGTGGAGTACGGAATGCCATCCAGAGGGACCTTTACAGGCCTGGGAGGTGTGTCTGTGGGAATTTGATGAAGTTCCACAAGGCCAAGTGCAAGGTCCTGCACCTGGATTGGGGCAATCCCGAGCACAAACACAGGCTGTGGAATCCCCACCAAGAGCAGCCCTGAAGTGAGAGTTGGGACTCGTGGTTGATGAGAAGTTCAACGTCTTGGCATTGTGAACTTGCAGCCCAGGAAGCCAAACATCTCCTGGGCTGCATGAAAAGCAGTATGTGGCCAGCAGGTTGGAGAGTGCAATTCTGCCTCTCTTCTCCTCTCTCATGAGACCCCACCTGCATCCAGCACTGAGGTATCCAACACAGGAAAGACATGGACCTGCTGCAATGGGTGAAGAGGAGGGTGACGAAGACTATCAGGGGTCTGGGGCACCTCTCCTATGCAGACAGGCTGAGGGAGCTGGGGTGCTTCAGCCTGGAGAAGAGAAGGCTATGTGAAGACTTTAAAGAAGCCTTTCAAGAAATAAAGGAGACTTGAAAGAAGGCTGGAGAGGGACTTTTTACAAAGGCATGTGGCAGAAAAAGAGGGATTGGCTTTCAACTGAATGAGGGTAGGTTTAAATTAGATATTAAGAAGAAATTCTTTACTGGGAGGGTTGTGAGGTGCTGGAACTGATTGTCCAGAGAAATTGTGGATGCCCCATTGATGGAAGTGTTCAAGGCCAGGCTGGATGGGGTTTTGGGCAACCTGGTCTAGTGAATGGTGTCTCTGTCCATGGCAGGAGGTTTGGAATTAGGTGATCTCTAAGGTGCCTTCCAAACCAAGCCATTCACTGATTTTAGGATTCCTAAACTTACATAAAGGTTATATATGGTGAACAATCAGGCAGGACATCAATGGCATATCAACAAAGATAAAAACTCTCCTGCATCCTGGATAAAGAGCACTATATTTTAAGATAAGAGTCCTTACTATGACAAGAAGGACACCAAAAAACCCTATAATGGCTGTGAGGAAAATAAAAGAGGACAAAAAGTGCTAAGAAAGCCACCTTGATTTGGATTGCTTTGAAAGTAGTCCCCTTGTCTTTTAATCAGCAAAGCCCCGGTGTGAAGTCAGGGCTGGATGTACAGCCATGTGAGGGAACAGGGCCCTTTTCTGACCCCCAGGCATTTCTTCTCCACAGGAACCTAAGGCCAAACAGGGAAAATACGTGAGACTGATGGGCATAAGAATCTCCCATCAAAACCACTGGGACTGATTTAGCCTGGGCCAGCAAACATCAGGAGGATGGAGGAGAAGCTGCTTCTTAAAAACCAGAACAACTCATATGGAAGTCTACACAGGAGAAGATTTACATGAGGTTTCTCAGAACCAGGGTACACATTATATTTCACTCAAAAACTCTGAATGCAATGAAAATTATCCTGTTTTCTTGACTCATCTGCACTTTCCTCTGCAGCAGTGAAGCTTTCAGTGAGAAAAAGCAAAGCCCAATTTATAAAATGACAACCGTTTTAAAGCACTATTGCCTTTAGAAAAGGCTTTCACCTATTAAGCTTTTTATGCCTTACAAAGCCTAACATTTGTATTGAAAAAATCATTGAATCCATACAAATGCATCACATAGTAATACTTGTTATAAATATTAGGTCAAAACCAGAAGAAAATAAGTAGACAGGCAGCATCTTTCTAGACTATTTTTGAACATAATTTAGATAGTGTAAGTAGTCTATTTTCAAAAATGCACTTTACTGTAAAACCCACTAGTATATAATTCTATTACTCAAACAGCAGAACAAAAGTTATAAATATTCATCAACATGGCAAAAAGACAAAATTTACACCTGGTTTTAGCCTATGTAACTTTCTACTAATTTATAGAATTAAATGCTTATGTTTTCAAAACAGATTTCAGAAACACCACAAGAGAACTTGTGCATTCATCCTTGTAGGAAAGAGAAAGGAAAATCATCTTTATGTATGTGACAGCACTGTTTTCTGGATGGCTGGTGCTTGTTGTGCTTAGAAATGGTTGCCTATGCCAATTCAGAGCTACTCTGGAGCCCTGCATGCATGCATAGTTCCATTAATATGTCTAGATTGCTCTAAATTTTGGTTACAGTCCACTGATAATACTGAATTGCTCTTTGCAAAATAGCAAGATATTCTTTGAACAGGCAGCAGCATAGACAACTCTGACTCAGAGTCTCATTAGAAAATATCTAGTCATTTATGTCTACTTTGCTTCAAATCTGATTGAAGTTGATGGCAAAACCCCTTGACCCTGATTACAATGGAAACACAGATGGAGAGTTTTCAGCCCGTGTCTCCAGTCTGGTCAGCACAAAGGTGATGGAGTGACTAGCAGCTAGTTATCATCACAGGAGCCACAGCATCCATCTGTGCCTCCCCAAGTGCTCTGTGTTTGTCACCAGATAGTGTGTGGACAGGTGGGTTTGTAAAGCTTTGGATGGGCTCTTTCTCCCCACAAAATATTGTCCAAATCCCACAGGCACTTAAAAGAAGACACAGACAAAAGGGAGTTGTCGCTGATTCACATGGTAGGAAAATCCACATAATGTAAATTTGAAAACTAGATATCCTGCTATCAAAGACTATAATTTAAAACATTATTAAATTCATTGATGTGACTTTTTCAGTAGAAAATTGCAGTCTGGTTTCTATCAGATTAGAAATTTAATACATCTGCTGTTAAGTATCTAAAAAGCATTGCGTAACTTTCATCCATGAGGAGCAGAGCTGGAGTAAAAGCACTGGAAGATGAAGGGAAACCTGCGACAGGGGTGTTGCATGGCAACTGAAAGCTTGGCTCTGCCAGTCAGTGGCTGTTCTTTGTACTTTAAACTCTATGGTAGGGAAATTAGTCATTAAAGTGAATCTCAGATTGATGACTCTTAATTTCTGAAATACAGCTGAAGCTCTGCTGTACACAAAAGCTTGCTTATGAAAACATCTTGTTTTGAACACAAGTGTGCTTTGTGAAGAGCTGGAGATTAAAAAAAAATGAAAGAAAATAAGAAAAAGCCTGGTGCACCTTAATCAGAGACAGCCCATTGCTCTTTTTCCCTAACCTCAAATGATCGAACATGCATCCTGGTTTAGACCTCACACAACATTCAATCTGTCCTTAATTTTAGAGAAACAATACTTTCTCTGTTTGGAAAACAACATGTACCAAATAAAACTACTTGGCCCTGAAATTATATTTTCTTCCCACCCCCAACTTGTTTCAGTAATCAGCAAATCCCATAGAAGACAAAGGATTAGTTACATATGTATTTGTTCAGTTTTTCTATAAAAGTTGCACAGACTGAGCAAGGATTGCTTGTAAACATCTTGTCCAGTGGGTGATCTGTTTTTCACAAAAGGCATAGAGAAGCAAGAGAGAAAGGTTTTTAAAATGACTGGCTACCTACTTCTTTCTCTACTAACAACCAAAATTTGGGAGCCACTTCTATTTTCTATGTGCTGCACAGGCTGAGGGCCATGGATGCATGAGGGCTGGGACCTGCTGGGCTGGGAAGGTCCTCCTGTGCCTGGCCTGTGGGTGGATGTCCTTCTCCTGCACAGGGGGAATTTTGACAAATCCCCACTGGGAGGAAATCATGCAAAGGTGGCTGGACCTTAGTTCCTTCTCTAGCATCTGAAAATGTTCCTCATATAACAGTGAAGACTACTAAAAGGAAGATAGACTTAGTCATTACTGTGCAGAAGACAAGATCAGTTGTGTTGTATCTCAGGCTTTGATCATGGGTTTCATGGTGTTTGCTGATTGATTTTTATGCTGAACTTCCTGAGTCTTGCAATTTGTGCAAATTATATTTTTGTTAATATTTTTGGACACAACACATATCCAGAGGCAAACCTGTGTACAGAGGAGGTGATGGTGAACAGCAAGTGTCACAGACACTGCACAGACGCTGTTACAGATATGTGGTCTTCCATGTTTTATTTCCAAAAGATTTATTTTACTGAATTTCCAAAATTGAGGTTGCTAAAGACGAAGCAGCATGCTCAGAGAAAGCCTGAGGGAGATGGTGGGGAGTGTTTTACTGAGGGTAGGCAGGGACATGGTGGCACAGAACTCAGAAGAGCCTGGGAGGTTAAGGTGTGAATCTAGTGAAACAGCCGAAGAAAGATGTGTAAAAGGTTTAAATTTGATCTGCTGATTAAGCCATTCGTAAGTTGAAATGTTTATAAATGTTCACACTGTATCATCTTAAACTTCGAATGTGTTAGACCTGTGGCTGCCTTTTCAGTTTATTTCCTAACACCTCCTAAAATTTCACATTTCTCAGAGAAATAACTTTTCTGTCAGAAATCTCCCATTTGCAACATTTACTTGTGCTGAGGAAAGAAACAGCATTGGCTCCTGTCAGGGTTTCACTGACATTTTTGCCCTTAGTAAGCCATGCATTTGTGCAAAATGCTGCAAGGCAAATGCTTGCAAGAAGGGTGAGTTAGAAGTGTGCTGCATCTCCTTCCCTTCAGAAAGCCAAGGAATTAAGGCCAGCACTGCTGGGACTACTCTGCTATCTGTGACTGAGTCTGTGGGGCTTGAGCACTGAAATCACTGAGGTGCCTTTGAAACCCCTTCCTTAGGATGCTTGGATGTGAGTGTAGGACACCAGCTTGGTTTGGATCTTGGCTCCTTTTTGAAATAAAATTATCTGCATCCATTAGGTACATTGAAATCAGGGTAAGCAGGTTTTGTTTCTTGGCACTTTACAGTGAAGCTGTATTCTTGATGAGATTTTGCCACTAAAAGTTGTTCCAAAATAAAACAGTGTCTGTTTTATAAATAAATTCACATGTTTAATTCCAAATGCAGTTTCATTAAACTCAGAGGCCATGTTTTCCAGGTAAAGAGATGCATATTTTACAAAACGTACTATTGCTTGTAGCTATTTTCTCATATTAAGACAAAAAACCTAATTAACAATAGTGCTGGTTAAAATTATTTTAGATTTAATTTTCAATTAAAAAACCTCTATTACAAATTTGAAACAGCTTAAATTTGATTTTAATCACAAATCTGATGTTAAATAAAGGGTTCGAGTTGGTCATTTGTCAGACCTTGAGTGGAAATCTTTCATGTGATTTTTATTTTGGGCAGCTTCTCATGGATTTAAAAGCCATGTATCACCCTGAGCAGAACTTTCTGTGGATTTGTGTCCTGTTTTGTTTAAGCTATCCCTCTGCAATATTCCAGCTGTCCCTCATGTCTCCTATGGTGCTCCTGCATGGTAAGCACAAGTAAATCCTGTCGCCAGCCAGGAGTGGTGTTCCTGTGGTTTGGATTTCCAGCTGCTGCCAGGTGATAAATAATGTGTGAATTTGGTCTGCTTTTCTGCCAGTGGGAGCACTAAGTTAGGTTCCTTTGTTGCCTGAGCATTCTCAGAACCTGTTGGAACTCGGTTGTCCTCAGCTGCTGCACATTCAGTTGAAAAGCCAAATTGGTCCAAGAAGTGTTAGGGAAAACTGGCAGACATATAATGTGACTGTCTAAAACTCACTTTCTTAAAAAAGGAAGCTAAGAGGGAGTATTAACTGCAGTAGACAAGAGGATGGAAAAGGGTGACATGTTATAGCTTGTGCTGTCATTGCATTTACCCAGAAAGAGGAGGGAAAGTATGGGGTGATAGGTGGAAAATTGAAGTACTGCAGTGAAATGGAAGAACTGAAGAGATGGTGGAAGGGATTAAGGCAGCTGAAAGGATTCAGTGTTGGTGGTAACAAATCATAAAGGGGAAAGGAAAAAGTCCTGCACCTTGAGAGGAATGTGCTGGAGAGGCTTGGTCAATCTTCCTTTCCCTCTGGGTCTTCTTTTCCTTGAAATCCAAAGAAACCTTCAAGGTCTCCCTGACCACAGAGGCAAGTTGTGGATGTGATATAGGCAGAGAAATAGAGTGGTTGTCATCCTCTAGGCAAGGCTGCTTTGATGGATGCCTATGAGCTTCCCAGTCACAACATTTGTTTACCCTTCCCCTTCTCCCCCTCCAAAATAAACAACCCACTCTTGTTTGCTCTTTTCCCACCATCCCTGGGTTTGGTGATTTTAGTAATTCTGGTCTTTATCAGTAACCTTGGTAAGTCTGGGAATCTTCTCTATTCCCACTTTCCTCTGACGCCCATCCATCCAAGAAGAGTTCCCAGTACAACCCTTTACCCATGTGTGATATCTGTGAGTATCTTGGGTTGTTTTGTTAGTTTAACCCTGGTTGGAGTTGTCCAACCATTTTTCCCCTTCCGTTGCTTTCAGCAGCTGGCAGTTTCTCATTTTGCTGTCATATTATCATATTACTGGACCCTGTGGTGTACAGGAGTGGGATCTAAATGCTGCAATCTGCTGCTGGAAGGGGGACTATGGAGACGACGGAACCCACCTTCCCAGCAAAGCATGAACAGGAAACAGTAATGAGCTGCTCCAGAGGAAATGCTGGCTGGAGACAGAGGAAAAAGTCTTCCAAAAGGGGTGGTTGAACGTGGAAATAGGCTGCACAGAGTAGTGGTGGATCCTCTCTCCCTGGAGTTATTAAATACTTGAAAGAGACAAGGTCCTAAGGAACCTGATTTAACTTTTAAATGGCTTTTGCTGCCCTTTTCACCTGGCCAGGCTAGTCAGGAGGTCAAAGTTGCAAATCCTCCCTGAGACCTGCAATAAGCAGATTTGCCTATCTTCTGTAATTGAGATTTGAAAAGCAGTTTTACCTCAGGCAGTATGATAGCAGTTAGTTGTCATGTAGACAAGTGTGCTGTCTGAAAGAGGCATCTGTGTAAACAAAGAAAACTGGCTTTTTACAAAGACTTTACTCTGACTTTTCATAGCTCCAGCTCTCTATCAGAACACCAAAACCTGATCACTGTCGATGTACAAGGCAGTTTTCTTCAGGCACATGGAGAATAAATATCAAATCTCCCAATGTCCAAAGCATCAAACACAACCCATCATCTGAACCCTGAGGGGCTCCACAGCTTGTCACAAATACCAAGAAGATCAGGCAGGTGAAGGCTTGGGATTCAGCTGAACAGAGAGCTGGGTGAGAAACAGGCTCAGCAGTGAATGAGAGAGTTGTTTAGGGAATGAATCACTTAGGGAGAAAGTTGTGCAATTAAACTGATAAAGTTGGCAGCAAAACAAAAAGNACAAATCTGATTTTAAATAAATGGTTCTAGTTGGTCATTTGTCAGACCTTGAGTGGAAATCTTTCATGTGATTTTTATTTTGGGCAGCTTCTCATGGATTTAAAAGCCATGTATCACCCTGAGCAGAACTTTCTGTGGATTTGTGTCCTGTTTTGTTTAAGCTATCCCTCTGCAATATTCCAGCTGTCCCTCATGTCTCCTATGGCGCTCCTGCATGGTAAGCACAAGTAAATCCTGTCGCCAGCCAGGAGTGGTGTTCCTGTGGTTTGGATTTCCAGCTGCTGCCAGGTGATAAATAATGTGTGAATTTGGTCTGCTTTTCTGCCAGTGGGAGCACTAAGTTAGGTTCCTTTGTTGCCTGAGCATTCTCAGAACCTGTTGGAACTCGGTTGTCCTCAGCTGCTGCACATTCAGTTGAAAAGCCAAATTGGTCCAAGAAGTGTTAGGGAAAACTGGCAGACATATAATGTGACTGTCTAAAACTCACTTTCTTAAAAAAGGAAGCTAAGAGGGAGTATTAACTGCAGTAGACAAGAGGATGGAAAAGGGTGACATGTTATAGCTTGTGCTGTCATTGCATTTACCCAGAAAGAGGAGGGAAAGTATGGGGTGATAGGTGGAAAATTGAAGTACTGCAGTGAAATGGAAGAACTGAAGAGATGGTGGAAGGGATTAAGGCAGCTGAAAGGATTCAGTGTTGGTGGTAACAAATCATAAAGGGGAAAGGAAAAAGTCCTGCACCTTGAGAGGAATGTGCTGGAGAGGCTTGGTCAATCTTCCTTTCCCTCTGGGTCTTCTTTTCCTTGAAATCCAAAGAAACCTTCAAGGTCTCCCTGAACACAGAGGCAAGTTGTGGATGTGATATAGGCAGAGAAATAGAGTGGTTGTCATCCTCTAGGCAAGGCTGCTTTGATGGATGCCTATGAGCTTCCCAGTCACAACATTTGTTTACCCTTCCCCTTCTCCCCCTCCAAAATAAACAACCCACTCTTGTTTGCTCTTTTCCCACCATCCCTGGGTTTGGTGATTTTAGTAATTCTGGTCTTTATCAGTAACCTTGGTAAGTCTGGGAATCTTCTCTATTCCCACTTTCCTCTGACGCCCATCCATCCAAGAAGAGTTCCCAGTACAACCCTTTACCCATGTGTGATATCTGTGAGTATCTTGGGTTGTTTTGTTAGTTTAACCCTGGTTGGAGTTGTCCAACCATTTTTCCCCTTCCGTTGCTTTCAGCAGCTGGCAGTTTCTCATTTTGCTGTCATATTATCATATTACTGGACCCTGTGGTGTACAGGAGTGGGATCTAAATGCTGCAATCTGCTGCTGGAAGGGGGACTATGGAGACGACGGAACCCACCTTCCCAGCAAAGCATGAACAGGAAACAGTAATGAGCTGCTCCAGAGGAAATGCTGGCTGGAGACAGAGGAAAAAGTCTTCCAAAAGGGGTGGTTGAACGTGGAAATAGGCTGCACAGAGTAGTGGTGGATCCTCTCTCCCTGG
>WBNQ01036568.1:0-18587 GCA_013401375.1 Spizella passerina | reverse complement strand
ACACACACACACATATATATATATATATATACATACATAAATGTATAAGTGTATATATATCTATCTATATATATCAGGGGATGTGTTCTGGATGCAACTAAATCCAGGGGTGCTGACTTCAAGGAAGGGAGGGATGTGAGTACAGGATGATATTGTGAATGGACATGGCCTTGTTTGTTTGTCATACTAAGCAGAGTCTTCGTTGGTGGGGTTTGCATATTTTTTTTTTTTTTAAAGCTGAGGTACTATGTTCTGGAAATGCATATATTTAGATAATTCACCCTGTTGTACTTTTAGTACCACTAAAAGCATGATAGCTTGTGTGAGACTTGCAGAGCATACCTGCAGCACCTCCTGTAGTGAGAAGTGGGACAGAAAGAGGTTTTGAATCAGCCACAGTGTCTGGCACCATGGATGAACCTTTTGGAAAATCACCAGCAGAAAACCACAGACATCTTTTGGGTTTTCAGGCAGCTCTACTGAGGCACCATGGTTTTCCCAGCTCAGCAGTGGCCACTACTGTGCTGTTCATCTTGCCTCTCCATTTAATTTTTACAGGCTTAGCTATCCACATAGTGCTGAACCTCATTCTCATTTCTAACTTACAGCTCTGGAACTGATGGGGAGAGAAGGGGGGGGGAACATCACTGAATTTATTGGAATTATGTTTGCACAAGCTTCCAGGGGACTTCTCAGTTCTTTCATCATCTTGGCTGCTATGAAGCATTTGGAGTTAATCATATGAAATACTGTACAGAGACTGCCTGTTATTGGAAAGACAGTCATTTGAGCTCTCTTTTCTTTGTTACAGACCATCATAATAAGATAGCAGAGCCTAGCACTATTATATTTCTCTGGTGATTTGCTTAGGTGGTTGTTCACAGAAAAATAAACCCCTAAGTATCAGTATTTTTTCCTCTCCCATTTTCTCACTATTGTTTTTGCTTCTCAAAATGGTCTGTGTAACTTCCAGATTGTAACCAAAGTGGTGCCTTTTCCAAGGCAACATTCAGAAGTTGCTGGAGCAAAATAAATGTGTAAATGTTAATTATACTTTTAACAGTATTAAAATTTTCCATATATGTATTAAAGCTTTTGAGTATACTTCTTCTGTTTTCCAAAAGTGAGTTATCTTCATGTTAGAAGACAAACCAGGTGCCACAAATGTCAGTCAGTGTACTTTAAGCTGAATAATCTATCAGTATATGCATTTTAGTGTAAGCCTGCCAGTCATAAAAAAGCCCCACAAACCTACTTTGATTCCTTTTTCAATAAGCACATAAGTTTCTTACCTAAAAACACTTGTGTGATTAAGTTATGACTTGTATTGCATCATAATATTTTCTTTTGACAGAAAATATACAAAATTATTTTATTTTGGTGAACGTCAAAATGTGATTAGAGTTGTGAATGTGAATGTTGCTACTACTATCAAGTATTGCTTTGGCAGTTTAACTCAGCTGAGAGATGCCTGCACCTGTACTGAATAAATCCAAGCATCAGGCCTAATGAGCTCTCTTCAGAGTAGCAGTCTTTACTTTTGCTTTGATTTTTGAGTGCAGTGGTGGTCTCTGTAGTACTTTGAAGCAATATGTATGCCCCAGTTATCAGACATGTGGAAAGTTGTGGCTCTTGCAAAAATGGAGGAGTGGAGAAAGGGAATTCTGAGGAGTCTCAGGGAAGCTGCCAGGATGCCAGTCACTGAGGTAATCTGGTCAGCAGCTCTCCAGCATGTCATTCTCAATTAATTATCTGTGTTCATATTTCTAATAATCCAAGTTATGCAAGAGAGGATTTTCTGTGCTTTCCTCAGTTTGCAGCGACTCCTGAGGAAATAAAGGAAGAGAAAAAATGTTGTTCATACAGTCCAAATATTTACTACTTTGATCAACAAGTCCATTATGTCCACACAACCCAGCCTATGCAGAAGTTGCTGAGCCTGTGCAGTGTGCTAAACCAGACAGCCATACAGTGCACCAAGTAAATCTCTGCCTGTAATCTGCTGTAAATCCTTACCAGATGGTGCCTAGGGAGAACTTGAGGTAGCTCCTGCAAGCAAAGCAAGTGGCAGAAAATAGCTGTCATGGCCCAAACAGTGTGCTACAGAAGTTTTGTTGCCTTCAGAAAAAGAGAGAATGTACTTTCTGTGTGGAATACTTCTTCAAAGCTTTCAACTTCATTTTGTGTCTGCGTGATGCATGCAAATTCACTGCAGCCTCCTAAGGAAGGATTTTTCTAAAGGCTTCTATTTCTTTTTTCTTCTTCCAAAACTTCAGCAAGAACAGAACTTTCTTTGTAGCAAGGAACAACTAGAAAGCCCCTGCAAAGGTTGTTTTCAAAGGAGAAATCTTTCATTCCATGCATCCTGTAACGGTTGATATTGTGGGTATTTCTTTTTTCTTCAAACCTTTTCCTGGGCCAGGCTCTTTAACGTTGTCTGTGCGTGTCAGTGGAAAGCAGAATGTGCCTAAGGAGAAAATGTGACTGTGCTGAAGAGTAACCTCAAGTTTGGGGCAGCTGTGTGGTGTGAGGATTTCCTGTGGCGGTCTTAAAGTACCAGTTTGGTCCTCCTAACTACTAACTTCCATTTTTGGGAGTTGGGGACCTTTTTCTTGTGTGTGCACTAAGTTCATTAACTGTAACTTTTATCTGATCCACTGCTGTATAATTTATTTCTTCAATAGACTAGTGTTATTTTCGGTTAGGAAGGGTGTAAAGGGAGTCTCCTTAATTTCACATTCCAGTTACCTTGGAAGCTGTTGCTGATGCAGCTCCTTGTCTTCAGCAGTTCCACCATGCTTAGTCCTACCTGTGCTCTGGCTAAAGCTCTCCCTGTAAGGACATTTCTAAGGGTTCAAGACTGCTCATAGCTTTTCATCTCCTCATTACCTACTTAATATTGCATCTCTGCTCCCTGCTGTCTGTCATGTTGCCCTGCACTGCATGCCGTATAATTTAAGGTGCACTTCTAGGTCTGGTAGCTTATGCTTTACAAATCTGCCAAGACCTTAAAAATGTATTTATTGTGTTTTTGCTTGTGTCATATTGTGTGTTGTTGAATTTGTGACAGCCAGAGTGCTGTAGGATAACAATATGTAATTAAAGAATGTGGAGTCAGAGAATGGGAATGGGCAGTGATCATGTTGATGAGAGGAAACTGCATGCTGAAGGCATGAAGAGGGTGACAAGGCAGATGGCCATAGCAGATGAGAGGTTAAAATACTTAAGCAATTTAGTATGTACTTGTTGGATTTTGAGGTCCATTCAAACAAGTTTTTCTGGGCATTGTGTAATAACAGGTAATAGGGCTTTATTTTGCACATTAGTGATGAAGTACAGCAGTGAAGTTCCTTTCTTAATTGTGTTTTTCTCTTCTCCAAAAGGCATGGTGTTTTTTTGCTCATCATTTCTTTAATGCACATGAACAGGTGGTTGAACAGAGAATTTCCTTTCACCACCTCTGTAATGGAAATAGGTGATGTTGTGTGTGGGCTACTGAAGCAAGGGAAGATGTGTATGTTGTTCAGGGGCTGTGCTCAAAGGGAAGAGGGTCAGAATTGCCTCTTGAAAGGAACAAGGTGGAAGCTGAATCAAACTGATATTCCCAGTAACTCAATGGAAAGAAAAAAAGTGAGTTGTATATAGAGAGACTTTGCCTAAAAAGAGGGGGAGAAATTGTCTAAGGAGGCTGGGGTTTTTTTCTTAGTTTTCTTCCTAAGGACAGGGGCTATGTTCCAGGTCTGTCTAAGGAAAATACTGTGAAAAGGGGAGTGAAGCTTTTCAATCTGAAGTTGGAAAGGAATAGTCTGGACTATATGAGTGAATGCCTGGATTAGATTCCTTATCTGTGCACCACAGTGGTTGGTCTCTTACTGTGTGGGAATTTGGAAGATCTCCTTGTCTGTGAGACTTCCCACTTGTCCTGCACAGTGAGTTTTCTTCCTGCTGTGCACAGAGAGGACAGAGCACATGGGGTGAGCAGGGTGAGTGTGTCCCTCCCTCTGCAGTCACCAGCCATGCATGATGGATCTGCACAGCCATCAGCACTGCTGAGCTCTCACCTTGCTCTGCAGTGGGACCAGAGGGGAGTGATGCTGTGGGATTAGGGACAGCAGGAGTGAGCAGAGCCCTCAGGGGGCAGGGACAGTAGAGGCACCAAAGGTAACCTTGGGTTACACTAAAAAGGAGACCTCTTCAGTGGGAGCCAAATCCGGCCGTGGTAGTGGCTATGGCTTGAGCCTTTGGGGAAACAACCAAAGCCCCATTCAAGTCAAAGCAAATATTTTAAGATGTCAGTAAACTGAACTTGCTGTAAAACTTGCTTTGAGATGCCCAGAAGGTTTTTGTCTCTGATAAGTCTGAAAGGCTTTCCTGGTTTTCTTGGCTTTGCAGGAGATATTCATCAGCGTGACTCATAAATAGGAAAAAAACCCCAAGTTTGAAGTAATTTTTATTCATTAATGTCAGACTAATTGACCTATATTTAGAGAGGTTCTGAACTGTTCAATGTGTATGTAGTCCATTGACTCTGTCTATTATAGATGAACAGGAATGGACTGAAATATTGTTTTATACATAGAATGAGATAGCAATAAAGTAATTTGTATTATCTACATAATTCTCCCCTGTTGTTTGGAAAAAATCTTATTTTAGTGTAATATGAATGCTTCAGTCATGGTTCTTATTGGCTTGTTTGAAGACCTTTCAGAATAGAAACCTAATATATCATGTATAATTCTCTAATATATTACATTTATGCATAAAAAGACGTTAATTTCTGGCATAATTTGGTTAATGCTGGAGTTGCACTACAGCTGAACTGGCTCAGTGGAATTTTTTGAGTGAAGTGAAAGCATAGCATTCCCAAAGGTTTTACTCCAGCTATTTTCCTGTCACCTAGATATGAAAAGCTTCCTTGGCAGAAGAATTTGTAATTAATTTATGTTGCTACTTAATTGCCAGACAGATTATTTTTAAATCTCTGTTATTTTTGCTATCCCTTTCTGTAGAGCAGTTTTAAGAAACACACTTAGTGATAACCTCATTTTCCTGGCAGGGTAATGAGATATTTGGTCTACAGACACAGCACTCTTGCAATGCAGGAGTTAGTGATTATGTTTTGTTAACTGGAGATCCTCAGAGGTACTTAATATTTCTTCACAAATTGCATTGGTAAATTAAGAGTTCATCTGGCTAGTTAGATTTACTAGGGCAGATGGCATTTTGCATGTGTGATGAGAGCAGGAAGGATTCAGCAAAGCAATAATGTAATTAGCTGTGTAAATGAGCCTCACAAGGTAAATCTCTTTAACCCCAATGATAAAATGTGTTTTGTGCTAAAGCTCTGGATTACTGGTCCTGTGAAACAATGTGTACAGCTAGTCAGGCCAAGATTTCAGGGTAATCCAGTTAATTTAATGGAAGTACAGGACACCACTTTTTATCACACCTTCCTAACACTTTTCTGTTTGAAACAGAAATAAATAGGCCTCAGGATGGTACTTGCCGTAACACAAGAGAGAGTTGTGTGGAGTTACCTGAATTCAGTTGTAAATAAAAGCTTATTTGAGTGCTAGAGATGAGATGTTCCAGCTAGGGAGGAAAGATGCTTTATAAAAGCAGACCAAAATCCCAGGCTGAATAAAATGTGAGTTGGGCTGTCTTTTCACTGTGCTGCAATGAGCAGTGTAGCCATATGTAGCTCCTGTTTACACAGTACCTGGCACAGGATGTTCCCCATTTCACCCTTAAGCTCAGCACTAGAAACTGTGATTATCATCAATGTGCAATAAAACCTGCAGAATCACAGTGGTTTGGGTTGCAGGGGACCTTTAAAGATGATCTGAGCAGGGAGGATTTTGGTGCTGTGAATTCACCAAGGCCTGTTTGTGCCTACAGGCATATGAGTAGCCGCAGGTAATCTCACATTCAGTTCTAGCCAAAAATATTTTTATGGGGATATAACTTCCACTTTTCATTTGAAATGAATCAAATGGGGATATGTCTAACAGTGTTGATATTGAAAGCTATTGAAATAACAAATTCATGGTAAAGACTGGTCAATCGCTGTGTGCTGCCTGGTTAGAAAAACACCCTGGAGCATCATGTTACTTTTAAAAAATCATTGCAAAGTAAGCTAAGTAGTGAATCTTTATTCAGCAGGGCAGTCTCACATTCTGTAAATTTAAGGGGAAAAATGGGCTGTGTAGCAGCCCTTGAGTTGTGCATGAGACCTGTATTGCTCTTACTATTAAATTTACTCAAACCATGTGGGAACCTTTTGTACCAATTTTCAGGCTTTCTTGTTTATTAACCTAAAGATGTTTTACTTTCTGATGAATAAGCTTTAGAGTCTCTAAATTCCAAAAAAAGGTAAGAAGTGCTATTTTCTGCATCAGTTTGTTATAGTGTATTCAGGTTGACTTCTGTCTTTTTTTTTTTTTTTCTCACAGGCTATAAAATACAGAAACAGTATAAATAAAACTGTGAATCAGAAACACTCTGAGCATTTTAGGCATATCACAAGAAATCAGAGCAACTTTTAGGTTGTTTTGATTCAACTTTTTAAAGTATTATCTCTTCTACATGGAGACACTGCAAACCTGACTGGGCATGGCCCTGGGTAACCTGTGGGGTTCACTCTGTCCTGAGCTGGGAGGTTGGACTGGATGATCTGGGGGGTCCCTTCTGTTCTCAGCTGCTCTGTTTCTCTTGAGTACTTTCATGTGCATAATGTGTACCAGCAAAGGTCCATAAATCTGTGTGAGTGTGGCTGTGTGTTTATACAAGTATGTAAAACTTCATGGAACATGTTTGAGGGTTTGGGTTTTTCAGTGTTTGACTTATGGGGACAGACACTCAACTAGGAGAATGGGTAAATGCCTTCAATTTTTATTTAACAGGGAAAGTATTTTAAAGATTTTCTTGTACCAATTCTCAACAGTAGGAAATGTATCAAAGGACATTTTTGTCAATAATAAAATCTTGCTTTCTTTCATGCTTCCTGGCAGTGTTTTCACTACTGCACTAAATAATTTATAATGGAAAGTCATTATGATTGCAGGATAACATTGGAATAATTCACACTGGAGGGCACCTACAGACATAATCAAGTTCAACTGTTTTACAAAGCAAGATGAACCTCAAAGTTAGGAGTGGCCTGGAAATGAGAGCAGATTGCTGGGGGCTCTTCTGGTTGCCTTCAGAGCAGCATCAAGGAGAGTGATGCCACAGAATCTTGGATAGCTGGCTCCTGCACACAGTCTGTGCTGCTTCATGCACAGAGGATCACAAAAGCTTTTCCTTTTTATTCCTTCCTATCACATTCTAATTGAAGCTGGTCAGTTTCTCATCAGTGGCTGTCACACAATGCTAAATATTTGAATCAATATGTTAACAAGTGAGTTGTTTTACTCCTTTTCCTGTATGCTGAAAGCCATCTAGCTGCAAAAGAAATTTATTGCATTTATTATTTCATGCAGCCATATTTCTTAAATTTATTTACATGGCATAGAAATCAGCAGGAAGAAAGAAATGTTACCTCTGCTGAAGAATAAAAAAATGTCTAACAACCAGTGTGAATTACATCTTTGGGGTTTATGAAGTTTTGCCTCACTTAGATTTGTATCTCCTTGTTACTGAAACTTTCAGAGAAGCACAGATGCTGCCTGGGATGGTCTCCATGCAGGGAGGACTGTGCTGGTCCAGTGTGAGAGATGTCCCAGAGTTGCAGCAGTGTTGCCCATGCAGTGGTGTGTGCCTTTTCTTTCAGCAGTCTCATGACTCCCAAGATGCAGAGTGTGAAAGGAATTGCAGGGATCTTGTGCTTATTCCATGGATGTTTTAGTTCCATTTCTCTTACTGTGGGATTCAGCCTTATCTTGTACTTCATGTGTGGGCTTTCCAAACTGAAGTTGCCTCACAATAGAGTCCTTGCTCACATACCACCAGCATTCTGAGTGTTTTGGAATCTACTCCCTATGCAAGGAATGATTTGTGGTTTGGCACTTCACTGATGCATTAACAGATTTTTGTTTTTTAATTGGCAGTCTAGCAGGCTGCAGCTCCCTTGCAGGGAGTACCTGCCTTAAAGCAGGAGTTGGTGCTCTGCTGTTGTGTGTTTTCTTTCCTTGGACAATTTTCTGTGAGGAAGTCTTCAGGATCTCTTCCATCAGTTGAGTCCATGTTCTCTCTGTGGGGTGTTGAGGAGGGAGAGCTATGGACACTGCTTGCTTAGGGATTTGTGTAGGGTGAGAGGAGTGAGATCACAACCCCTGTGAACTCCCTTATCATACTTTACAAGTGCTACAATAAATTCTGAGAGGCCTTGTATTTTTGGGAGGTGAACAGTCAGTTTTACACCTTCAGGTCCTTTATGGATCTCCAGGTTAGGTAAATTACTGGAGGTTTTTATCCTCCAGCTGGAGGTTGTTTATTAACTATGTTAATTTGCACATGGGGAGACTAAAAACAAGGCAACAGTAGGATGAAGTCCAGCTCTGTATGAGCATAGGGTGTAGAGTTCTTCTTGAGCTGTTTGAGGTGTAGTGTTTGCCTTCCTGACGTGCTTCCTCCTCATCAGAGACCAGAAGTTTGGTCACTTATTTCTCCTGAGCGTGCGAACACTGTTGCTGTTACACTGCCTAGCATGGAGCACGCCCAGGACCACTGGTGCTTCTCTGAGGCAGGGGGTCTGCAGGGCTGTGGTGCCCCTCTCCTTCGAGTGCAGGGTGACACAGAAGTGGCTGGGAGCTACAGTTCCCAACTTACCTTCCAAAGGGTTGTCAAAACCTTGGCAGCAGTAGGCTGGTGATGTCCCAAAAGGGGATCCATTTGTTGCAGCTGCCAGGGTTTACTGAAGGTGGCACTAGTTGTGTTAAATTCCTGCCTTTTTTTGTGATTGCTGTAATTTTATATATTGTGAGTAAGAGTGAGTGTTGGACTGATGCACAGTAAATAATCACATGTTAGGCTTTCTGATTTGTTTTGATGGTGTTACATACTCCCTGTAGATCCGGAGATCAAAAAATAAAATACAGAAATAAAAAGTGGGAAAAGGATTGGGATACCTTTGGCAAGATAAGGATCTTCTTTGTACCCTTGAGTCAAGAAATCATCATTGGCATGCTTGTTTTACACATTATGTATCTAATGCTGTATATATCATATGTGTATGTATATTTATGCATGTATGTACTTGGCATAAAATTGGCAAAAACTGATACCCAAAACATTGTCCAAGTAATTGATACATATGTGATAAACTTTTAATGATTTTATGGTACAGAGGAAGACCTCAGATAGANAGCAGTTTGGAAATACACAGGGCGATTATCAAAAGGTAAATTGTCTGTGTGTATCTGCATAAAATAATGAAAATTATGACTTTGAAATTCAGGTTTTTTTATAAACCATGAGTTAGTATTTTAAAAGTATAAAAACAGAATACAAATATGGATGTTTTTTAATAATAAGTATGATGTTTTTCTGAAAAATATGAGACCAGTTATAAAGAAAATTCCACAAGCCACTGTAAAGAAACTACTCATAGTTAATGATTACTTAAAAAGTTCAGCTGTAATGGGATTGTTGCACAAAGATTGATGGCTCTTTGTATTGAAAAATCAGTTTTTATTTCAAAAACCTTAGGGAGAACCATTACTGCTTAGCTCTCATGTAAGCTTCTCCTACCATTTTCAAAAAGCTGAATTTGTATTATAAATATACTATTTATATATTAGCAAGAAGATGGAGTTGGATGTGCATCTAAGGATTGGGCTGCTCTGGAGCAGTGTTCCACTTGTGAATCAGGAGTTGAGTTTCTGCAGTAGGAACTGAACTGTGCCCAGGCAATGGGCAAGTTAAGTTACTTCATATGAGTGACTGCATCACAGTGTCCCCACAGTGTGGTGTGCCCATCAGCTCAGACATGGAGCTGTTGCTGGGACCAGGATGGCCTTACTGGTGCTTCTGGGTCTTCCCAACAGCTCATGCCTGTTTCTCCAGTAGCTTGATAAGCTCTGCATGACATCCTGGTGTGTGTGGGTTTTATTGTTATCCTGCATCTTTCTGATCCCACCTGCTTGCTTGGTGGGACTCTAGAGAGTGGTGCAGCACAGATTGTTCCTGCATCCCCAGGGAAGAATGTAAGGGTAGGCCTTGGAGGGGAGAGTCTGGCAGCAAGAGCATTACACTGTAGGTGGTGTCCCTGACCACAAGCAGAGTATTCAGTAACTAGTCCGTAAGTCATGAGAAACCTGAGCCTAGTCCTGTGTAGGGGATGTGATTAAAGAGTGGCAGTTAAAATAGAGGAGTGCTTAAGAAGTAGGACAGATACAGGACATTCATCAGTCCAAATTCTGGTCTGAATACAGAGCAAAACCTTGAAACAGATTTGGAAAATGAAAATATATCAGAACAAATAAGAGTGTGCTTCAGAAGACAGAAGCGTCAGTGGGAATCAGCTGTGAAGCCGCCAGCATGGCTGTAGATGTGCCCCTGGAAGAATTTGCAATGGAGACAGGGAAGTGTGAATGTTGCTGAAGGGTGTGAATAAGTAGTTAGAAATGTTTGCCTGTGATTCTGATCACTCAAATTCCGGAAGAATGAATTCAGACTAGGATGAGTTGAGGAGGTGTCTGTTAGGGTGATCTGGGAAACTTGTGGATCTTTGAGTGAAACTGGAAGAGTTTGCTTAGCTTAGGAAAAGCGTTGAAAAGGGATGTGTTTACTCTGTTGAAATATATATGGAGAGGAAGCACGAGGAAGAAGGTTCTGCTTCTTGGGTGAAATGTAGGGCTAGCACTGAAGCATGAGGGCCAAAATGGATGTGTGAGGAGAAGACTTGCTCACCAAGAACTGAGAACAGCCCTTCAGTAGCAGGAACAGGAAATGTGCTTCCCCTATTTATCCTATTAAATTTCTGCTGTTGTTCCTTTGTATAATTTTTAAGCTATTTATAGAATGTGTTTGTGACCCAGGAGACTTTTCCCACTGCTGTGCTGTGTGTCCTGGTGCTCCCAGTTGGACTCTAACCACGAGCACTCCCCATGCCCTGCCAGGGGCAGCAGTCTGCCAGGTCAGCCAGCAGCTGAGCCGTGCCTGCTCAGGGGAGCCAGCTCACTGCTGCTGCCATGCTTTGCTGCTGCTGGGAGCTGCATGCTCCACATGTTCAAAATCATTCTTGGTACCAGATCAATAAGGGAAGGGAAGCACTAGTCATCCTCCCATTGATACAGGAGAAAATATGGTAATATGTTCAAAATATGATTTTGAACATTTTAAGTAGTACTATACAGTAGAGGTTTCAAAAGGATGTGTGTGATGCTGATTAAAGAATAGCTAAAACTTGAACATTTCTGATTCTCACACATCAGACTTTGGCCTGAGGGGGTCTTGCCATCTCCAGCTTGTCAGCTTTTCTTCTAGTTAGGAGAATGGGGAAAGCACTGTTAGCTGTGAATTTGGCAGGCAGAGATGAAGGGGAAAATAAAAGAAATTAATTTTCCGTTGTGAGGGACGAAGGGGAAATTGAGTTCCTCTGAAATCCTGTCGTTGACTTTTTAGTTTTCAGTGTTTTTCTGATTCTACAGATTAGAAAATAGGTAAGCACTGTAAAATAGATTTCTTCAGTCATTCTTGAATGTCTTTTTTACTTTTGAATAATTTAAATTGAACGTCTATATGGTTAATTGAAAGTGAGAATTAATTTTGTGTGTAATGTGCTAAGATCCCAGATTGCTGCTGGAGCTACTAAAATAAAATAAGCACTGAGAAGAAAAAGTTAGTCAAGAATATCATATCAGTTATGACAGGTGCAATTCATGAAGAAATCACCAAACCACAAATTAATGCCATCTCTGGCCATCTGTGAGATATATTGGGAATTATATGAAATAGATGCTCAGTGTGGAAGTAACTGGTCTGTCATTGTTTTAAGATGAAAGTATTTGTTGGACAAATCCTAGATTCCTTTCATTCACCAAGGATACCAGAAAATAGCTGCTGTGTATTTTATTGTAAATATTTTTCCATAATTATTTAATGGTACTTCTGCGCATTATTTTACTTTAGTGGCTTGTTTGTTATTGTTTCTGTGTTGTTAACTGTTATGATCTAGTCATGGTTATTTATTCATTATTCATGGAATTTGTTTTTTGTGCATGCTGCCTGTGTGTTATACACATTCTCCATTTGTTTTGACTTCCACAGCCAGAAAATGTTGTCCTGACTCTTCAGGTAATGTCTTATGGTAGATGTACAGCTTTGAAAAGAAACTAACCTTGTCTGCACTGCTGTTAAAACACCAATAGCCAATTTTAATGTCACTTTAAATACTGTTTTTCCATCTAAACTGTCTTAAAATAACATGCTATCATTTAATTTTTGAAGCGTTCATCTATGTAGAAAAGAAAACAGTGATTCTTTTGCAAAATCCAGCCAAATTCTTCTTTTAAACATGCACTTCATAGTCTTCAGAAGGAAGCACAGGTTTTAACAAGCAGTTAATAATAATAACTAAAAGAGTAGTTTCCATCCTAGAATTGTTAATTAGGGCAGAAATTTGCAACTCTGCTTATGGTGGTAATTGCTGTATTTGGCTCAGTTGGTAATTAGGGATTGTGAGGAAGGGCATCAGCAAAGCTGAACTAGAGCATGATTGATATCTTGTGAGAAATTGTAACTTATTTTACAGGACAGTAATGCAGACTCAGTTTCATCCTTTTGCTGCCGAGTTGCCCTTGTGCTAGTGGATCTGTAAAACAGCAAAGGACTCAAAGGACTAGTGTGGGAATTAGTTCTCCTTAGACTGGGAAAAGAAAGGAGAAGACAGATTTACCTGGGGAGAAGGACTCCTGGGGCATGCCCACACTGTGCTATCTCTGTGCACATTCACCTCCCTGGCCTGCTTTTGGCTGGGTTGTGTTTTCAGCAGAGGGAAGCAGCAAGGCCAGCTCACAGAGTGTCCCCTGGGAGCCACATTGCCTCGTGCGGGGCCCTGCCAGGGCTGCCTGGCCCAGCCTCTCGGTCCCAGGGCTCTTGCATGTGAAAGCAAGTCAGGATATTGCATTGCATCGTTCCCTTTCACTCCTGCCAGCTTGGGAAAGCATCCTTTTAGCTGCTGCTGCCTTGCTGGTTGGCAGCAGAATAAATGTCTTTACCTGAGAGATCTTAAAATCTGTCTGCTTCTTCATGTTTTCCAGTCCCTAAGCAGGTTTAAATTCAGCCCTTTGGAGTAACCCCTGCCATTGTAATCGATCATCCAGTGAAATACTTCCCTTTGGGGTTCAGATGAATTTTTCTACTCTTAACTGAATCAAATGGAGAAAAAACGAAGCCTCCTTTTCCCCCTGATAAGATATTGCTCTAGTTAGCCTTGCTGACATTTGTGGAGCCTTTTTGGAAACAGATGTGAGAAACAGTAAATTCGTGGTCTGGGAATTCAGATGTGTTCATTTTTAACCTGTTTCCATTGCGCTGATTCACATTTATTTTTTGTGAGCCTACTTCTCTCTCACCACTCACTCTTGTAGTTTGCCTAGCTAATACTCTAGGAAAATAATTATCAGCTATCAGTATCTACAATGTTATGTATCTTTTTGTTAGAAAAGTTGTCAATTATTGAAAAAATATACCAATTCCATAACCCCAGTAACTCAGTAGATGGTTTAGTCAGTAGTTTGATTTTGAATTCTTTGCTCTATGTTGATTGCAGTTACTGTGTGATACCTGCTGTTACCAATATTTTTGTCTGAATTACAGGCCATCTACTATGAAATCGGTTTTATAGTCTCCGCAGCCTTGGGATTGCTATTTATTTTGTTACTGCCTCTTGTGGGACTTTGCTTCTGTATGTGTCGTTGCTGTGACAACTGTGGTGGGGAAATGCATCAAAGACAGAAGAAAAATGCTGACTGTCAGAGGAGCTGTTTTGCAACATTTCTTTTTGTTGCTTCTTTAATAATAAGGCAAGTGTGATAAAGAGAACAATATGAACCTTGGTATAGCGCTTATTTTGCAGTGTCATATGACAAATGATATTACTGTGTTAGCCTACAGGTGCAGAAATTATTGCTTATTAAAGAAAAAGTAACTGCATTATAAAAAATGCTACCACTGTTGCTATCCACAGGTCATGATGTACTTAATTAAGCAGAATATAGGTGTGAAATAAACAAAAAAATTATGTTTGTATTGGGCAAATGCCATTTTTGCCAGTCTCAAAACAGCAGCTGCAGAATGTGGCATTACACTTTTGAATATGAGAGACTGTACCCTGTGTTCAGCCCCCATCCCACAGAGAACCTGAGATCTCACATGCTGCTGTGTTCTTGGTGGTGCTGGGGTGGTGGAAAAAGCAAGTAAGTGACTTCCTTCAGTATTTGCTGTTCTCCAGGTATTTATATTAGTTCAAAACAATGAGTTTTCTTCTGGGTCCTGTGTTGTTTAAACCATGCATGCACTCCCTGTAAATCCTGGAGTTTGGGGACATTTTTGCCCTGTTGGTGTTAGGACTGTACTCCTGTGCTGGCTATGTAATGGGTGATGAGGATCTACAATCAAGATTTCTTCCTGCTTTTAAAATACATTGTTTGCTTTCTGTTTTCCTTTAACTTCTTCATGTTTTCACCTGCCTACTATCCTTATTTTGTGATTATATTAAAGAAGAAAAAGTGTTTTGATCTATACAGTGTGACTGTTCAGTCATATGGGATGTACTTTGTCACTTTGCTGTAATCTAAATTGGTTTTTTTCAATTACTGTGTGTCATGACAAATGGTGACCTTGCTTGTGCTCAAACAGGGGACAGGCTGATATCAGATATGGGAACATGCTCTTTTCTCCCAAACATCACTAACAAAAATGACCCTCAGGAATCTGAAAACTCAAAAACTGAATGGTGTAGGGTGATATGTGCATCCCTGCCATGATGACGGGACAAAAGTTCTTTATGGTTCAATTGTGCCTTGAAGACAGTAAGTTATTAAATTACCACTCAACGTGTTGAAACTGGAGGTAGGTCACAGAGCTTGCCAGCTGTCTTTCCACCACATTGCAGATGCTGTGTTGCAGCATGTTGCTTTCTGGCTATTATGACTGGGGAATGTTGCCTATTAGTACAAAAACTAAGATTGACCCCCTTGTTGGTCTCTTTAACCTGTGCCTTTGCTGCCAGCTGTCCTTGTGGGATTAAGCATAGCCAGCACAGGCAAGTGATTCTTCCCAGGTCATGACTGGCAGATCAGTGATCCCTGGTAACATGCTCTCCAGAACTAAGGAAATTGCCTCTTTGGTGTCTCCTTCCCCCCTCCCTTTCTATGAGACATCATGGTGTATCAGATGCTTACCCAAAGTGGGCATTGTTCCCTGAAATCACTCTGAAGGTTGAGTAGAGATAATCTCATATGAGGACTCCCTGGTTAAGTCTATAATGCTGTGAGTGATGTGCAAGGCAAGATAGAACTTTATAAGGCTAATATTACTGATCCCAGACTGACTGAGGGCTCAGGTCTCCAGTATGCCAAAGAGAGGTTCTCCTGCCATTCCTGGATCTCCTTTAGCAAGTGACAAGGAGATGCTGTGCCTGTGTCTATTTAAGCCTCTGTCAGGTTGCTTACTGCTGTGCTGTAACACAAAAGGACAGTCTTGCTGGTAGCCATTGCCCCTCAAAAAATACTGGAGGAAGCCTGAGGTTTACTTAAAACTGTTTCTACATGTCTTGTACTGTACTCAGAAAGTATCCTTGTGAATTTTTGGGGAAATTTTATTACCTGCTTTTCTTCAAAGTTCCTATGCAATTTCAGCTTAGGTGGAAGGTTTACCTGTAATTCTTCCCAAAATCATTCTTCTCAAGGACTGTGCCAGAACTGAATATGTAATAATAATAATAACCAGATAATAATGTAATAATAGCAATAACCAGAAGAGTTAAGTCCTGTGTGAGTAAAATGCTTATGGATACTTGCAGACAGAGGCAGAAGAGTGAAAACTTGAATGATCTCTATCAATCCAGGGTTACATCAAGATGTGCAATGAAATTACTAAGGCAGACCCTGTCACTGTTTGGGTAGAATTTCAAATTCATGAAGCATGGGGGGCCTTCTTTGGGAATAGGTGTCCCAAACCCCTGCCTAGAGACTGGAATGCTACAGACTCCTTTACCCTGAGCTGTGCTGCTTCAGAAGATGCATTTGACAAGGCTGGCATCCCACAGACAGAATTTCTAGGGGGTGGTTTTCTTCAGGATTACCTTCTAAAGTGTACGTTCTCCAACTTCTCCCTCTCTCTTACAGTGCCAGATATTCTGGGATTCTCTCATTGAGCCATTTTTTTCTTTTTCTTTTTTTTTTTTCCCTGTCCTTGATAAGGAAAAATGGTTTCAAATTGTCTTTCCTTGGCTGGGAGAGACAGGTTAAATGCACAGTGGGGAGAGTATTGGTAGGGGAAAGACTGATAGTGAGCTTGCAATGGACTGTGTATCTAGGCAACAGCTCCAGAAAACTCTAGTAGTGTGGGGATGGGTTTTCTTGTGTGTCAGGATGCAAGTTCACACTGACATACATGTGTTCTTAATGCAGATTTTAGAGTATCTCAGCCAGTGGATTTTAATCATGATGGACATTTCTTCTCACTTTTCCACTGATGTAGTGCTCTGGTAATGAGAATGAGATTTTAGACTCGGCTTACTGAGAGTGGTGTGTACAGGAGTGTCAGTTTGGAAAAAAGGCTTTAACTGGACCTGCTTTGTGCAGGTGG
Organism: Spizella passerina; assembly: GCA_013401375.1. Taxonomy (NCBI): domain Eukaryota; kingdom Metazoa; phylum Chordata; class Aves; order Passeriformes; family Passerellidae; genus Spizella; species Spizella passerina. The sequence continues at coordinate 1,832 of WBNQ01036568.1, read as the reverse complement.
GGCTTAAGTGAGATGTACACTTGCCTCAAGGAGGAGTATAAGAAAGAAGTCAGAAAACCTGTGATTATATATGCAGATGTTTATTTTGATAAGCCTTTAGGGTGTCATTTTCCAGAACATACACTTTCTGTTTGAAATATTTCTGTATAAATTGAGTAAAAAATACATGCGGTGGTTTTGGTAGTTCACAGTTTTTATACACGAGAGTTTCCCTACAAAGCAGGATTCTATTGCTAAAGAGCAGAGGATGTAGAAATAATCTATCAAATACATAGCTAAGTAGATTTGATATTCCAGACTTATGTGAACAATTACATTATTTTCTTCAAATGTTAACTGAAAGTTTAGGGACAGAGACCTGCTATTAGATCTTACTCACTAGTCATCTGCAAGCTTAGGCAAGCATGTTGTCTCTGGGAAAGAAATGTAATTTCAGTAGATTTTGTACATTATAAAGCCATGGGAGGAACGTTTGATTTTTAAGAAAGCATATATTGCAATACCAAATTTGCTGATGATAGAAGATTTCCTGGTTATTGCAGAGAAGAACACATAGTCAGTTTTGTGTGCCTACAAGAGGGCTTGTGTTATAACCTCTTTTTTTTGAAGTAATGGATGTTCAGGAAAGCCAAGTCTGGAGGAAGGAAATGGTGTTTGGCATCTTGGCAGGTTCCTCACCCAGCTTCACATTTGTCCTCTTGGCTTTGTAGGGTTGGTAATACACATTGTTCAATACTATAGTATCTGCATTGTTCAGTCAATAATATCTGAAAGAATTGGTGGAAAAGTTGATACAGAAATCTCTGTCAGTTATTTTTAAAAATTCTTTATCTGGTAGCGAGTAAGGGGCCATTCTTACAATATGTGAATGAGCTCAGGGTTTCTGTTTTGTGACTTGAAATTTTTTGCAAGCTCAGCTAAAGGAAAAGCTTGCAACTTGGTTTAGTAACATTTATATGCATCTGAAAAGCCTGACAAGAAACATGAGTGGAATACTGGACTCCTGAAGAATTGTTGTAATAATTTTCTTAACCTGTTACAGAAGTGGCATGTCCTTTTTATTCCTGCTTTATGACTTTCTCCTCATAGCTGCTTATTGAATGTTGACTGAAGGCTCAGTTACATAATAAATAGATTTTTCCTCTCATGTTGTGTGTTTGTTTAGTTACAATCAGAGTATAGTCAGAGTACCTTGGCTGCTTGAAGTATCTATGTTGTTTCCTCCCATTCTTTCCATTTAGGAAGCTGAAGAGAAAGATGTTGTGCTGAGATCTTACAAAGTACTGTTTTGTTAGCTCCAATTGACCTTTCTGATCTCTGAGCATAGAATCCAAAGGATAAAAATGCTGTCTGTCTAAAGAATGAGGATGTGGTCATAAGCTCTGAGCCTCAGAGCCATATACATGTTTGCTTTTCCTGATACCTTGAGATTGTTTGTCTTCTGATTAACAAAGAAAAGCTAAAAATATTTTGATAGCAATTGCCATCGCAGTAGAGTGAAAAGAAATAATATATTGCCTGTATTCAAAATTAAACTGTTTACTATGCTTGTCATAGAATTATAGAATGGTTTGAATTGAAAGTTACTCACTTCCTTGGTATTTAGGCATTCTGAGGTCTCAGTGCTTGAGAATGGTGGGTAATAGTGTCTGCTTGAGTGTTGGTCATAGTGGCAATTTGCTGTAGGTTAGGTAGGAGGATAAATGTGTGTGTCCCTTTGTTCCTTAGTGACTTCTGGGAGGTTAATTAACAGCCAGTTTTGAAGACAAAACTCTGAAGTTTTGAGTAGAGAAGCAACCACTTTGTGTCAGTCTCTGTCATCCTGTCATGAA
>WBNQ01036567.1:20936-44185 GCA_013401375.1 Spizella passerina | reverse complement strand
CAAGGGCAGGAGAAAACCCTGAAGAAATGTCGGAGGTGCAGTTGGAAGGGGACAACCTGGATTCACAGCACTTTATAGATAAATAGCTGCCATCAAACCTCACCCCTTCTCTCAGGTCACCTTCATGACCTGCAGAGCAAAACTGGAATAAAACGGGAATCTTGCTGCTTTATTATCTGCTGTAAACACCACACGACACTGGCTAGAGAAATAAAAACCAGACGAGGTGCTTAACCCCGGCCAGCAGAAATACTCTCATGGATTTGGGCCTCACATCCACGATACCCAGGCAGCCCACAGAGATGGTGGGATCACCCAGCCGGGAAATCACAGCACATTTCCAGGGGAAAAGCACACAGATGCCATCGCTGTCTGCCTCTCCGCAGGGAGCAGGACACATTTCTCCCTGTGTCATCAGGCACCGTCCCCTGGGCCGGAGCGGGGCGAGTCTCTCCCACCTTCCCGGGGCTCTGGAGGAGCACAGCGGCTCTCCAGAGCGGTGAGGGGGCAGCGGCTCATTCCTCGCCCTCAAGGCCGGCAGCAGCAGCCTTTCCTCCCACCCTGCTCCTCCACAGCATTCCCGGCTCCCTCACGGCTCCCTCAGCTCGCACAGCACCGCGGCCGCCCGGCCCGGGGGTCCCCTCAGAGCCGGAGGGGCCGTGAGGGGAGCGGGCAGCGAGGGGCGCCATGGGCAGCGCTGAGAGGCCTCGCTGAGGGCCCGGTGAGGAGACCCCCGCCCGCCGGGACAGCCCCGGGCCCGGCCCCGCACTCACCACGCTCCGGCGGCTCCGCTCGGCCCGGCACAACGCGGAACTGGGCCCGGCACAACACGCCCCGTCCCGCCCCGGGCTCCGTCACTTCCCGAGCGCCGCGGCCCCGTCACCTCCGGGCGGGCGCGGCGGAGCGGCCGGGCGGGAGCGGCAGGTGAGCGCTGAGGGGATGCTCCCTCACGGCTCCCTCACGGCCCCCTCGGCTTCCCCCTCAGGGCCGCGGGGTCGGTGCCCGCACGGTTCGGTGCCCGCTCGGGCCTGGCGGGGCTGAGGAGATGGAACCGGCCCCACTCCTCAGCTGAATTTGGGTATTGATTTAAAATCTCCCGCATTTCACAGTTTTTCTCCCCGTTTTTAGGTGTAATGAGGAAAGGCTGAGAGAATTGAGAGTGTTCAACCTGAAGAGAAGCTCTGAGGAGACCTAATTGCGGCCTTCCAGCAGGTAAAGGGAATTTACGGGAGACGTGGGGCAAGGCTAATTGCAGAGGCCTGGGGTGATAGACAAGGGGGAATGGTTCACACTGACAGACAGGAGGGTTAATTGGATGTTAGGAAAACATTTTTCCCTGTCAGGGTGGTGAGACCCTGGCACCAGAGCAGCTGTGGCTGCCCCATCTCTGGAAGTGACTAAGGCCAGGTTGGACAGAGCTTGGAGAAATCTGGGATAGTGGAAGGTGTCCCATGGCAGAGGGTGGAACAGATGAACTTTAAGGCCTTTTCCAACACAAACCATTCTATGATTCTATGATAATTTCCCATTTTATCTTAGCTCTGAGTCAAAGCGTGTTTGCCGTCAGAAAGCTGTGTCTGGGGAGCTGTTCCTTTGTGTTTCTAACAAATGTTCTTTGTCTTCAAATAACCAAGTGAAAACCAGGTGAAAGCACATAAAATGCTCTCAGAAGCTGAGAAACCCTCAAGTAAATCCTGTCTTTCCCCTCTTCCAGAGGCAGTCTCCAAAATCCACCATGATTTCTCTCTTTGAGCCCGAGTTTGTGAATGTCCTCATCGGAGTGGTGTGCGGTGTGTGCCTGGGCTGGGGCATCCGGGGGCAGCTCCGCAGGAAGCCTGGAGGAGCTGAAGCAATTCCAGAACCTTCCAGCAGCCTGGGGGGCGAGCCTGACATCATGGGGGAGACAGGGGAGCTCAAACTGGTGCTGGTTGTCCGCAACGACCTCAAGATGGGCAAGGGCAAAGTAGCAGCACAGTGCTCCCACGCTGCTGTCTCTGCCTACAAGCAGGTTCACAAGAGGAATCCCGAGCTCCTGAAGCAGTGGGAATATTGTGGACAGCCCAAAGTGGTGCTCAAGGCTCCTGATGAAGAGACTCTGGTGCAGCTGCTGGCTGAGGCCAAGCGCCTGGGGCTGACTGTGAGCTTGATCCAGGATGCTGGGCGCACTCAGATAGCTCCAGGCTCCAGGACAGTCCTTGGGATAGGACCAGGACCAGCTGATGTCATAGATAAAGTGTCTGGTCACCTGAAACTCTTCTGAACTGGTACCAAAAAGACCTGGATGTGTTCGTGTATGTCGGTGCTGAAGGGATAAAAATCTAAGTTGGGGATTTTTGCCATCTCTTCCCTCAGTGTTAATAAAATAAGCAAGTTTTGTAAGATTTAATTTGTAAATCATGAGTTTCTCTAGTTTTTGTTTCAAAAGTGGGAAAGGATATTCTAGGCTCAGGGCAGTTGAGGGAAGCAAAACTGGCACAAGAAGGAACCCAGTAAATTTACAATTTGTGCAACTGATTGAGGATTTTGCACATTGCTTGATGACTTTTAAGTTTCCTCTTTCTGCCTGTTTTCTGTGAATACATTCTTTAATTCAGAAAGGCTCAGCTGCTGAAGCAGTCAAGGGCTGGAGCTGGGGTAACTGTAGCCAACTTCCTGCCCAAACAACTGCTGCAACAACTTGTAACTGCTACCAGGCTGACCAGTTCAACTGGATTTGCAGCCCGGACCAGTAAGGAGTTGTGGGGAGCAGCTGTGAGCTGAGCTTCCCTCTGGAGGGGTCTGTGTAGCTCCTACACGTGCAAAAATGTGCAGTGAAGCCAAGGTGTGGAGGGTTACCCTCCATTAAACAACTGGGGCACTCGGGGACAGACCTAAATCCTGGTTTTATTGGGATTAACAGGTGCTCCTGGGTTTAAGGAAGCACCCTGTTACAGATATTAGTGCACAGTTCAGAGCACCTTGGGGGTTCCAGTAAATTCTACTTGAAATTTGTCAAAGTTCTGCTGTTAAGCACCTTTGCCAACCTCTCAGCCCCATGCTCCAGCCGAGTGTTGTGAACCAGGAAGGAGAAGGAACCAGGATTTATCTCCATCTCCACAGACCCAGAGGGAATGGCAGAGGGGCTGAAATGCCAATAAACACAGAGGATGGAAATGTTTTCATACTGCACCTCTTAGAGGCAGAATCCTTTTCAGGGACTCATTGCAGGCTTTGCTCCACCTCTGACCTCCATGCTGACCATGGAGAGCCTGGGGCCCCACTCCATGGAAGTGCTGCAGTGCCCAGGACCACAGCACACAACTCTGGAGCTCACAGGAGGAACAGGGAGTGGGATCTGGATCCTGATGCCCAGAGTGGCTCCTGGTTGAGGAACAGGGAGTGGGATCTGGATCCTGATGCCCAGAGTGGCTCCTGGTTAAGGAACAGGGAGTGGGACCTGGATCCTGATACCCAGAGTGGCTCCTGGTTGAGGAACAGAGTGGGATCTGGATCCTGATACCCAGAGTGGCTCCTGGTTGAGGAAGGGAGTGGGATCTGGATCCTGATACCCAGAGTGGCTCCTGGTTGAGGAACAGAGTGGGATCTGGATCCTGATACCCAGAGTGGCTCCTGGTTGAGGAACAGAGTGGGATCTGGATCCTGATGCCCAGAGTGGCTCCTGGTTAAGGAACAGGGAGTGGGATCTGGATCCTGATGCCCAGAGTGGCTCCTGGTTGAGGAACAGGAGCTTCTAGAGCTGTTGGAAATCTGGCCAGTGCTGTCAGACTCGTCACACTCAAATATGACAGTATTCATAAAGAAACATTTAAGTCAATTTTATTTGAAGCTAAATATGTTTAAGGCAATTTACATACCTAGAACATGATCTCAATTGAACTGGCACACCCTACTACAATCCTAATGTATCATCTGGTCGAATATGCTGGAGTTGACCACAGTGCAGCCAACTGGTGAAAAGTGCTATTTTCTTCTCTGTGCCATAATCTCTCTCTAGAAAAAGCATTACATATTTTCCTGCATTGCCCCCTCAGTGCAAGACCCCACCACTGGTCCCCATTGCTGCTCTGCTGCTGGCCCCTCTGGCTGCACACACCTGCATTGCCCCCACTACCAGCACTGGAATACTTGGGTTGAGTCCAAAGGTCCTTTTTTTGAAGACAGTAAAGTGAAGCTACCACTATGCAGCATGTCCACAGTCCAGTAATTTATTTTTAAATTGCGTAATTTCAAATTGCACAAACAAAACTGAACAGCAATATGCTTGAATTCTCTCTTCTGTACACTCAAAACAGTGATCTAAAACACCACAATATCCAACATACACAAACCTCAGGGCAGGGTTAGTAAATACACAGATTGGAATCATGGTGCTCTGTTCCTGAATGGAATGTCCCACAAAAGCACAGGATACAGCACAACATAAGGTCATCTGTTACATATGGAGTGAGCAAAAAGACACTAGCATTTTCTATATGCATAACTGGAAAAACCTGCATAGGTTAAGGGAAAAAAAAAAACCAAAAAAACAAAACCCAAAATTTTTACTCATTTTAAGTCAGGCAAGGTTGTCTGTACGCATTTTAAATTCTTTTAGAGCTATGCAATCCAACCCAGGGAGGATATGCTGATTAGTGTTGTCTCTTGTCAGCAGTCTTGCAAGGTCAAATACAAGTATCTTGGCTTTAGCTTTCTCCAAATATACAGTGAGATTTAAATGCATTTAGAATAGACAGTACATACCGTAAGCTGCTCACATACAATGAAATTAAGATTCAATATTAGAGTGTAACACTATAGAGTGCAAATCAGAATCTTCACAATAGACTTAATGGTAATAAGCAGTCCTGCAAAAGCCCACTTTGAACAAAGTCGTTTAAACTATTCCCCTTCTGAAAGTAAAAGTCTAAATGGACATGGAATGTGAAAAAGATTTAACAGAAGTGATTCAAATCGTTCGCGCTAGAAAAAACAGTCCTTCATGAAATAAAGGTTACAAGAACACGAGGCAGAACTCTTTGCTTTTCCCTGTTATGAGTTAAAGCGGGGAGGGACGGTGGAGTTTCAGTAAGAAAAGTTGCTGCTCCAGGCTGCCTTGTGCTGCATCTCACATGCTGTAGCCGAAGCCGGGCTGCGGCTGCCCGTACGGAGGGGCCGTGTAGCCGTAGCCAAAAGGTGCCTGCGGAGGAACCGCCACGCTGGGTCCTGCTGTCAGCATCAGCTGCGGCTGGCCTGCAACACACAACGGGCATCTTACTCCTCCTCAGCTGAGAAACCACCCTGCTAAATGCCTGCAAGTTTGCAGGAGGTTATTTTTTGTGTTTCACCCTGCTGACCTGGACTGGGCTTCTTCAGGGCCACAACGGGTAAAAAAACTCAGTACACAACACATGGCTAAAAATACTACAGCGAAGAAACTCTTACTAGGATAACCTGGTAACTCTTACTAGGATAACCTAAAGAAAATACCCAATATAAAGTAAATATAACTATGCTTTAGATAAAAAGCATATTGCACAAGATGCGAATAACCCCTTGGTGGAAGTCTGGAATGGCACAGCTCCTGTACAGCTCTCAAGGAGTCTGGAATGGCACAGCTCCTGTGCACCTTCCTTAAGGAGTCTGGAATGGCACAGCTCCTGTGCACTTTTCCTTAAGGAGCCAGGACAACCTTCAATCCTGCAGTCCACAGCCCACCTCAGCAGCCACAGCACTTATCTTGTATTTTGGAACACATTCCTTAAACTTGATTTCACATGGAGAATGTTCACATTTCCCAGGACTTTCTCAGGGAAAAAACAAGATTAGGGAAGGCTTGTTTAAAAAGTGAAATATGTAAATGATAACACATAAACTAAAGCATTACCATAAACAATAGGTTGTGTTTCTGTAGCTTGCTCCTCTTCCTTTCTCAAAGACTCTGATGCATCCAGTTTATCCACCTGGAATTGAGACCAACAAATTAAAGAAATCTCCTCTAAAACAGGTACTTTTTGGTGGCAGAGAAGTGGAAAAGCCTTAGTGGTATGTCAACACCCATCAAGAGAAGGAGACCATTTACAAGTTAAGATCAATTCAAGTAGCAATGTTGGTACTGATGCAGTCAAGATTGTCTGTTTCCTGAACAAAATCCCTCACTGAGGGATTTCCAACTACTTTGAAAGCTCACTCCAGGCTGAAGCTTTGTACAAAAGACTGGAGCTGGGCAGTCTTTGGACTCAGCCTCAGATTTAAGCTCAGTCTCAATGGGAGACCTCTGGCCTTGGAGCAATTGCCAAGATAATGCCCAGACCTGGAGAAGTTTCCCTGGAGGTGACATTGAGGCAAAGTAATCAGGTTTGTATTTGGATAGAGCAGACTGCAATAGCATCCGACATGTCACTTGAGCCTCAAGATTTCACTTTCCAAACCCATTCACTCATGCAATTTAAGTTCAAATGCAGAGAATGCATGTGTATAAGACTTGCTTTTTCCACTCCAGAACTGTGTGGCAGTCAGCCTAAACCCACAGATACTCCAATTCTTCCAGCTTTACACACAGTAACAGACAAGCCTGGCCAGCTTCACTGCTGCCCTGCGAGTGCAATGGTGCTGTTTGCCCACCCCTACAGAAAGGCAAGAGAAGGAACTTCTGTAGTGAATTATTGCTCATTTCTAAGACAGATCCAGGGGAACTCAGCATTTCTACAGTCTAAGGCAGCCCTGAAACTAAAACCACAAAATGAGGTATTGGTATTTTACCTGGGAGATAAGACTTAGCACAAAGTCAGAGATAATCATGCCAATTACTTTGAAAGACAATAATACAAGATTAATGTTTCATTTCATTTGTGTCCTTAATAAAGGAGTTTGAAGCTTTCCTGCACTTACACAGGGTCAGTGTTATTTACTCAGCTACAACATTGGCAAGTGAGTTTTGAGCTGAACTGTGCTACATGAGCAAATATCTGCTGTGAGCTCCTCCTTTCAGCTGTGTGTTCCATAAACCTGATCCTGTGTAACCTCAAGCTGAGGCACAGCTCCAGGGAGTGGCACAAGTCCTGAGCTGGAGTTCCCTCAGTGGCTGGGCTTCCATGGCCAGCCTGGTGCTTGCCTCCCACAGTGTCTGGCCTGCAGCTGCCAAAGTGCACGGGATCCTACCCAATGCTCCAAGACTCATTTCCAGACACCGTGCTGGGAACTGCGCTGCTTCTAACTCCAAACAGCAACACACTGAACACACAAGCACAAGTTTAGGGATGCAAATCCAAGGAGAATGTGCAGAGTTTGCTACTAAGCAGAGGCATTTGGCTTACTCACACTTGGAAAGCCTCCAGCCCAGGACATTCAATGCATTTTGGAGCCAGTTTTGATGCCTCCCCTCAGAGCTGAACAAATACTGACAAGAACAAGAGCAAGTTTGAAACCAGCCCTCGGGATGGTTCTTACACCACTTGCTCGAGCATCACCAGCCTCAGGGCCCTACACTTGGAGCAAGATTGACTGAAAGGCTTTTCCACAGGGACTGCAATAAGCTGCAGAGGAAAAGTAACATGCATTCAATGTTATCGTGTTATGTGTGCATGAAAAAGAGGCAAAAGTACTGAAGCACGAGTGAGGTCTGAAGATGACTGCCATACAGGCTCCCCCCAAAAAACCACAGCAGCCCACAGCAATGCCTTGGAGCTTCAGGAGTAGTGGGATGTAATTGCAATGACTGCTACACATGCGTAGTTTATGCAAACACTGCAGTTCAATTACCTTTTTTCACACACACGCTCTCCTACTTTCCTTACTAGCTGCTGAAGGACCTTACACTACGTGTCTTAGGTTAGCCTTGAGTTCCAGTGGTGTCTTTACAACCAGCAGTTTTTGCATTTAGTCCATCTTCAAAGCTGTCTGTCAACTTTGCTTTGCCCTTTGCTGAACCACATTAATGGAAAACTCCTGCAAGGGCTGACCCCTGGGCTCAGGAGGATCACAGTGGCATTTGTAGGGAAGCAGATGGACACAAAACCTTGGATTGCCCTTCTGAAGGTCAAAGTTACATGGCAAAAGGCAAGCCCTGGAGTAGCCTCAGAAGAGCAATAAGCATTACCATTTTTATATATTTTTTTAATGAGGTAGCAAAAGAGGTTTAGTGAAGCTGAAGAGCTTGGAAGGCAGTCTTTTTTTGGACAACTACTAGAAATTTACTATGGGGAGGAGAACCACAGACTTGTTGTAAGAGCTGAAGTTTTAAGTTGCTACATGAACTAGAGCACTGTGTGGATTAGATCAGCACCATGAGAACTGACACCTGAGTGAGGAAGAGTCCCTCTGGAGCAGCCAGTATCTACTCTGCCTACGGTCAGCACGCATTAGTCATGGTCCAGAGATCAGGAACTGGATCACAGCCCTTCAACTAGCAAATGCCAGACTGATTTAGGGATTCACAGACTTATGTCTCATTGTAGGAGGTTGTTCCAGTCAGATTGGCTGTCAAATAATAGCATTTGTAAGTCTTTGTGTGTTGTTTCAATTGCAGGCTGACTGTGATCCAACTGATCACCTGTATGCCCTTCCTGAGGATCTAGTAGCTTATTAGTAGCAAATGAATCTACTTTTCTCCTACAGCACTAGCTAGTGAGAGTTAAACAATTTGCAAATGCTTTAGTGATATTTTGTTTGGGGAAAAAGCAGTAGCAGCAGTGTAGTAAACATAGGAAAGAAAAAAACTCATGCAGAATCCTTAGACTTAGTCCTCCAGACTTAAAGATGGAAAACAAGAATCAACTTTCACCTTTTCCTTTATTGCATCAACCTGCAAAGGAATTCAGAAGGTGCAGCTTAGAAAAATCAAATTCCATATTTAGCATATAAAAAGGTAGAAACAAAAGCGTCAGGGAAGAAATAATTAAGGTACAGGCGAGTAAAAACAAAAGTACACCAGAAGTATCTGCTTTAGAAAGGCAGCTCTGCTTCTTGCTGGCTCTTCCTTCATTAGCTACACCAAAGGTACATCCTAATCCTTTATCAGATCAGGAAATGTTTATCTTTAAGAATCTACTACTCCCACCAAAGGCATGGTGTTAGCTTGGTGCAGGCATCTCTGACAAACAGTTGTATTGCTCAGCCCACCTCCCCCAAAACAGCATTTCAGGCTGGCTACAGAACTACAGCTAGTTCTGCCTCTGGAAGGAACAGCCAGGCAAATTTCTGGACAAACAGGCACCTTAGTCTTCACTGACTGCATGAAAGTAAAAGCTGAACTCAAGCTTGGAAAGGTCTTAATCATGAAGCAATTTACACCATTTCACTGAAGATATTCCAAAATCTTCATCTGGGAAAATCTTGCTAGTGACAGTTGGATTTAACTCAAGTCTGTTCAAGTCTGTCAGAGCATTACCAAGTAGTTCCCCCATCCTGAGTCACTTCAAATAAGAGTTGAACCATAATTAGTGCCATTAAGTGTCAGAGCCACATTTTAGAGTTAAATGCATAGCAGAACAAGTTATCTCTAGGTCTAGCTGTAAAGCTGTTTCAGTAACAGTCTGGAATTTAGTTAAAGCTTGATCCCAGCTGGGATTCCTGACTGACACAGCACAGGAAATGCCTGGAGCCTGGAACTACTTTAGACACTGCCCAGGGTCAGGCAAATACTACTGATGTAGGTTCTGTCACTGGTAGAGGGTGAAGCCTGCAAGTGTTTCAGCCTCTTAGAGGGCGAAGTCTCTCCCCAGATGGACTGAAAAGTAAGTGTGGACATGGACAGACAGACATTGGACAAAGCCCAAACCGATGTTAGTAGCAAGCAGACAGTCTCAAGGCATTCACCACAGTGACTAACAAGCTCTGGTGTTGGAGGGGCACCTGCTCTTACCTTGGTCAAGTATTCCTTCATGACCTGGATAAAGTATGGCATGGCAAAGTCCATAATGTTGTGCCTCCACGCTGTTTCCAAGACAACATCCGGCCTTAGGAGATCGTAGCAGGTGAAGAGACAAGCACCAAAGCATTCCCTCTTGTTCTCCTGCAGGAACCACTGCAGCAGCTCTTCTGCCAGCTCAGTGTCTTTGGATTCAGAAGCGTACTGCATGGCATCCTGCAAAGGACAGAGCCTCAGCCTCAGGGGACACAGCAACCCACAAGGGGCTGATAACCAAGAGCCAACAGCCAGAACCAACAAGGCAGAGCTGCAGAGCTGCCCTGGGTGTTGCCTCACCTTGTAGAGCCTGTCCTTCTTGCAGAGCTCCACGCTCTGTTTCCAGCGGTTGTTGCCTTTGAAGAGATAGGCGGCGATCCTCCGGAACTCTATTAGCTCGTGCTTCTCCAAACGTTGGGCAAGAGAAATGTTGTCAAAGTTGTCATAAGCATCTATAGAAGTCCTAAGAGCCTGAGTGAAGCAGGAAAAAAAAAAGGCACACCTCAGATGTACAACTGCACCCACAAAATGCAAATGTTTTCCATTAGTTCTGTATTCCTGCTTGTAGGAAGATAAAGTATTCCAGCCAGACCTGCAGAGATCTGCTATTCTATTTGCTGTTTGACACACATGGAGTTTAGATCTTTCAGTCAGTATTTTTCAGTAGGTTAATAAGAGTCTCTGAACACCAGGCAGCTGTTCTCTGAAAACAGTAAAACAGCCAGACATCACAACTGTGCCTCTTCTTAGAGTCCTTTTGGTAGCACCCAGTGGTTGTTTGCTGTATGAGCTGTCACACTCATAACACAGCCACTCTGTCCCCAACAGGAATGGCACAAAATGCTCTCAGGAAGCCACTAACTCTTTTCCACTTAATCCTTGGCTCCTCACCACTAATTCACTTTAAAGCTGGAGAACATACAGTTAAAGAATTAAAGTTAACAGCAAGCAGGTGAACACTACTGAAAATGAGAAAGAAAACTGTGTGTTTCTACACATTAAACAAAGGCTGAGAATATGAGGAAAATCCAGAATGAAGTGCTTCAAGACAAGACATACCTGGTAATCTTCTTCAATAATGAAGAGGTTGTTGAGGGACTCATTGACTGATTTGTTGTTGTGATTTTGAACAGAGCGCAGGTAAGGCTTAACCAGGGGCAGCTGTTTAACCTTCAAGGCAGGAATCAGAGAGACACATTTAAATCAGTCTTTGTGCAAGTCTCTTAGCATCTTCCCTGGCAGGCAGGGGAGTAGCTAAGCATTTTTAAATGCCACTACAGCTCAATGCTTTCCCAGCTTTTGTTTTTATCTGGATAGCAGGAAAATTACCTTTGTGAAGAATGTGACAGCACGAGTGTGGTCAAGCCGAGGGGACAACACCATCAGCAGATCATTGAGCAGCAGAGGCTTAAATTCCAAATAGAATTGAACTGCCTTGTAGTACAGCTCCACATTGGCCACCTAGAGAGGAGTAAAGATGCATGTTCAGAGCAGGAGTTTGATTGTGGGGAAACCCAAAAGAAGAACAGACACAACTTTCACCAGGAAAGCAATACCTTAGTGATGATATCTTTGAACTGGCCTTCTTTCCAAGCATCTGTTGGGTGATTCATCATTGTGATTATGGCATTATCATATTCTTCATACTTATCATAAAGGAACACCAGTTCAGCCCAGAGGTGGGCTTGTTCTGCAGCTCTCAGAACCTAAGCAAAGGGCAGAATTAGCAATATTTGTTAACTGGAATTTCCAGCAGTGCTCAGGTTTTATTGCCATTAATAACCTCAGGAGTTGCTTGCGCAAAAGCTGGGTACAGACAGCCCAAAAAGGTGTGTTTTCAGTTAAATTTAAAGCCTCAGATATTCACCTTGGGAATGTTAACTCTGGACCAGAACAGCTCCAAGTGCTCCCTCATCTTCTGTGGCTTGAACTTGGAGTAGAGAATTGCCAGCTCTGTGAACATCCCCATGTGTGCTCGTTCCAGCCCAAGTGCTGCTTCCAACATAGTGATCAGCTCCTCAAAGTACCCACGATCCTTAGAGACACACACACAGACATTTCACATCAGAAACCATCCAGAATCCCAGATTTTGACAGGGTTGCCGTGACAGAACTGCCTGTACAACAGGAGTCAGCTTAATTACCTGGTAATAGTTGATCAGCTCCTCCAGCTCATCTGCATGCACTACAATGTGGAGCCCACACAGCTGAGCCAGGCGGAATTCTTTCCCATCCACACAAGCAAAGCAGACCTGGAATTGAGAGTTGTGTTACTGCTTAGAACCAAGGCTCCTGAGCAGGCCCCAGCTCTGAGGCCCCTGAGCTCAGGGGCAGTGAATTCACCTCCTTCCACGTGCGAGTGCTGTTGGCTTTGCGGGCGCCGTCCACGGCTGCCTGGTACTCGCCCAGGTGCACCAAGGTTGAGGCCAAGCGGCCGAAGTTGGACACGTTGTTGTACAAGAGCTTGGCAGCTTCATACATCTTCTCATCATAGCAGCGATCACCAACCTGGGGCAGAGCACAGCCACGTTATCCCTGCACCTTTGCAGCCAGTGGTTTACATTAAATGTGTGGCATTCAAGCCCGTGTCAAATGGGTTTAAAGGCCAAGATCTGTGTGCGTATCCAAAGAGAGAGAATTCCCAACAATCCTCTGTGAGTCAGGAAAATGACATCAGTCCCACTCACCTGCTGGATATGTGCATTGTTGGGGCCATTGATGAACTCCTCTAGCTCTGCCAGGCGGTTTGTTTTAGCCAGAGCAAAGATTAATTCTGTTTCCACATACGACTCCCGGGCCTTCTTGCGTGCCATCTGCAGATACTTCACCAGTTCTTCCCAGTTTCCTATGGAAAGGAGTTCAGAATGTTTATTTCCCACCATTGGGGACACTTGTGCTTAACTTAATCACTGAAACTAATTTTGACATATTTCTACAGCCTCAACAATCAACAACCTTCACACTGCTCATTATGCATTAATCAAATAATCTCAAAATGGGCCTAACTAAAATCTTATTTAACTTCATACAAAGACTCTGAAAGAAGTCTCCAGCTAGCTAAAGAAGGAAATTACAGGCCACTGATTATCTGCAGATGGAATACACTACCTTCTCCCACTCTTATTTAGAGCAGTCCTTGAAGGGCCAGATCCCTCTACTTGCACCAAGATACAGGTCTGGCAGAGCTGCAGTTCGAGCAGACCAGGCAAAAGAGCTGAGCAACATCAACAGCCAAGATGTAAACAAAACTTAATCATACCACTGGCATTAGCAGCCTGAACAACTTCCATGTATGAGGAAGGATCATCTGCTTTGATGTAGGAGTCAATTGCTTCCTTCACCATCCCCTTCTGGAGCTGTGCTTTGGCCAGCTGGCTCCACACTGCAGGCTCATTGCAGCGCTCGGCGAACTCGTACGCACGGTCCAGGTTCCCAATGTGCTCTATCAACACCTGGGCAAAGGATAACCATCATCAGCCACTCTCAGGAAGGGCACTCTCACAACACACTAAGCTGGCGTTTATTTAAGTTCCTCAATGGATCCACAGCTTGTAAAAGAGAGGGACTAACTCCATACAACCCACACAGCGTGAGTGATTTTAGGCTTACAAAGTTTCAATGAACAAATGTTGAGGAGACTTGGATCCTTAAGTGCAAAAGTTAAAACTCATCTATTTTCACAGAAACAGTGTCTGTTTTGTAAGACAAGACACTGAGCAGCTTTGGGCACTTTGCTAATTGGTGTTAAGCACCAGCAAAGTCTTTGTGTGGGGATGCACAGGGATTTTTTACAGCCTGAGAACTGAAGATACCTGTACAGCTGATGTGTTGACATCAAACTTCCTGAAGATAGCAAATGCCTCCTCAAACAGCTCGTTGCTGATAGCAATATTGGCTATATCAGGGGCATCGTAGTTATCCAGGCGGTTGATGTACTCCATGACACGGGTGCGGTCAGCCTTGATGGCTGTAAGGATGAGAAGGTTCTGCAGGTTCCTGAGGAGGGAAAGAAACAGTACTCAGCAAATAATGATCGAGAGATTCACCCTCCCCTCTGGAGAAGGTATTAGTTTATTTGCTGTTTCACATTACAGCAGTAGCTCCAAGTTTCCTGTGCCTTAGTTTTCATTTCACACACCTGTGCTCACTGAACACTGAATTATCCAGAACGATTTTCTCCAGCAGTTCAATGAGCTCGTTGGGAAGATCTGCAGTCATGAAGGCCTTCACAGTGACAGAGACTTCCTCGGGGTCCTGGGTCTCTGACAGAGCAGTCTGGACAACCTGCAGGCAGAGCAAGGCATGCAGAAATGAGTGATGTCAAGTTCTGCAAATCCAGTTGGGACAGGCAAGGCTGTGAATGTCCTGCAGCTGTACCTGGTCAATCAGGGGTCTCCTGTAGGGGTTGCTTTCCAGCAGCACACTGGCCCAGAGCTCGGGGTCCTTACGGCGAACTAAGTAGCGGGAGAGGCTCTTGAAGAGGGAGTTCTCATTGCACACCTGGAGAGGGGCACAGCTTGCTCAGAGGGAAGCAAGGCTATGGAAACTATTCATTCATATACAGATAATTGTACTGAACTCTGAACTGAGGGGCAGACTGAAATCTCAGCCTTTGATACTCCATTAACCTCCCATTTTAGGATGAGCAGGAGAGTTTCCCATTTCTCATTAAGCTGCAGAGGGAGGTTAAACAGCCACCTCTTCTTGTGTGTTAGAAACATGCAACTCCCAGCTTAACACATTTAAAAAAAACACGCTTTTGTCCTAAATCTTTCTATGCAGCCCATGACACTGATGTCAGCAGTCAATCCCAGGCAGCAGCCTGGCACACGTACATTGATCAGCTCCAGGTCACACTGCCCACGCTCGTACGCCACGCAGGCCAGGTGAGGGTCCCTCTTCTCGCAGTACTTGCCAACAACGCGGCTGTCGTAGTAGGGGTTCTCACGCAGGAACCTCTCGGGGTTGTTGTTGCTGTCAATGTATATCTTGGCCAGTGCATTGTGAGTGGCAGGCTCCTCACAGCCCTCGTGAATTCTTGCTTCCAGCCAGGGCAGAAGCAGTTTCAGCCTAGAAGGAATTGATTTTCACGTTAGAGGTTGAGTGAGTAAATATCCAACTGCATGATTTCTAAACTCTGGAAGCCAGTCTTGGTGTAGGATAGTCAGGAACTAAACCAGAGTTACAGTGCTCTGTTTTAACCTACATTTTGATTCATTATTATAATGCTGTAACCTTATGACACTATGAAGAAAACATACCAAAGTTATCTGGAGAGACCCCCACATTTGTCAAGAATTAGAGCTGGTTCTCACCCAGTGGCAGCTTCTGCTTGTGTCAGTACCAGCTTTAGCTGTGTGACATGCACTGATGGATGAGCAGCAAGCACTGCCAGACTGGAATTGGTAAAAGACTTGCAGAAGTTCAATACCTGTTTCTTTTCTCAACCTCTGCAACAAGTTCATCAGTTGAAAATTGACCTCTCACTACAAGGATGAGGTTCTTGATCACATCTTCAGAGCAATCCACATCAAGCAGTCCCCCAATAACAACGGGCAGACGGCTGGGATTCACCTGCACAGGAGCATTTGAAGAGGTCAGGATGCTGGCAGGGAGCAGGGGCAGGCAATACTGACCCCCAGAACTCCCCTTGTTAAGACTGACTCCATCTTCCCACCTTTACTCCCAGCCTCCTAAGGTTCTGAAAAAGCTTAAAAGTCAATTCTTCAGTCAGCAGGTGTTCCCACCCCAGCCCAGTGGCTCGCTTAGCTCCCACAGGAAGAGCTCCTGAGCAATCCACTTTGTCCCTGCAGGAAGGTAAAAGGAAAACTTCCCCTCCTCCCCCCCCTCCAAAATGTTGAGACTTAAAATCACCCCAACAACTATAAAGTTATTCTACCAAGTGGCACATGAGTGGGAGTTACTGCTTAACCTGACTGAAGAATGAGACCTGACTCACATCAGGGCTAATTTACTGGAGGCCACTAATAATCACTTAAATGTGATTCTCAGGTATTCTGTTTGCAGAATACTAAAACATGATGCCTGTAATTGTACATGATACTGTAAAAACTGATCAGTTTGACTCACTGATGCCAAGGGACAAGCTGTCACCTACCTTCTGTACATAAATCTCAATATATTTCTGGAGATTATTTCTATACAAATACAGCACCAAGTCGTGGACAAAGTCAAAGCGGTCGCACACAATGATGAGAGGCAGCTGGTCAGTGAGTTTAGCTTCCTAGAAAGAGAACAGCTTTAGTAATTTGCTTTTGCTCTTGGACTTAAGCAGACAAATAATACAGTCACTTAAACTGTCAAAGCAGCTGAATTTGGAAAGCCAATCTCAACAGTCAACCAAATAATGACAGCTTGTTGTTCAGCTAATTGTTTGCAAGATGTAAAGTGGGAGCACTCCCACCCGCTGCAGGGTGTGAGGAGCAAGAAGCTTTTTGGAGTTTAACCCTGCTCCTTTGCATGGCAGACTCTACAGAGTTTTACAACACAATACAACTATTACAAGCCTAGGCTATAGAGAATATTTTTGGTTGCCACTGGTGTTTGGTGTGCAGGATTAGCACTCTGGGATTTCAAAATAAATTTAACCAAGACTAGATTAAGTTGTGGTTGATAATGTAAAACTTAGATACAGAATTAACTTTGAGTGCCATGTGTCATGTGATACCTCCTAACTATGGATTTAGACAACAGTGAGAATTAAGCTCTATAGCAGTGCTACTTAAACTGCTTACCAGATTAATTATCTAAAAGCATTCCAACTTTCAGCATAAGGTTACAATGGTTACAGTACAGAAGCTTAGTCTAGGTGGCAGACAGTATTCCGGATGCATATTTCAGATCACTTATTCCAACATGCACATCCCAGAATATAATCCTACATATAAATTACACTTAAGGACTTTACACAGGGAGGCCTGTACTGGGAGATTTACCTGGTACATGTCCTGCACATTCCAGACATGGAACAGCACAAAAAACAATAACTTTCATCAGGAATTTGACAGCTTGATAACATATCTTAGGTGGCTTGATCAAATGACATACCTTACACCTCGGTGACACCAGGTTAGTTTTAGAGAATTCTCTTGGGAAGAGTTTTGCCATCTTCAGATATGATCAGCAAAATCTAAGACTATGCTATGTAACCAACAAACATGAAGGCAGGAAATGTTCCCAGATAAAGTTTTCCCCTCCCACAAGGTTCCTCAGGTATTTCTCAGTGTGTTGTGTCTGTCAATAAGCTCAGTACTAAGGCTACACAATCTGAACTTTGAGCACAGCACCTTTCCCTACTCTCCAGCAATGCTCTGCATCAGTCAGGATATTTCCCACTGACTGGCATCTCCCAGCAGAGCTAAACCATGGCTCACCTGGCTGAAATTTCAGTGTGTAGGAGTGAGACAGACCAGCCCTGAACCTGAAAGCATTTCTGGAATTAACTGACTCTTTTCATCTGCTGTTTCTGTAGTTGCTCAGTTGGAGTTGATTACACTATAAATAGCATTAAGTTATCAACTCATTTGGCACTATGGGTGTTCTCAAGTTAAGCAAACTGTTTCCTATTTCATAGCAGACATTTTTAACAAGTTCTAGGTAAGCTGGTACATTTATTACAGGTTAAGAGCTCAAGCCAGATTAACCTTAGCAAGAACAGTGAGGAAGTGACCTGACATTCTTATTTTTTAGACAATATTTCAGGTTCAGACTTCATTAGGAGGTACTGTCAACATGGCAGATACCTCTGGTTTGAGGACACTTGGATCCTTAAGTGCAAAGGTTAAAACTCATCTGTTTTCACAGAGCTGCCTCATTTCACTAGTGACACACCATGTTTTATCAGAACCCCCAACAGCCCCAGACAGTCCAGTGTTACCCAAACATTACCTTGAGGAAGTTTTTAACACGTTCTGGATCATAGCAGTTGCTTTCCCTGCAGATTCTTTCCACTTCTTTAATTTGTCCTGTCTTGCATGCAGCCTGAATGTACTTGAAGTGCACATCTGGATCCTGGCTGAAGTTTACAATGGAGCCCAGGAAATAAAACAAACCTGGAGAGAAACAGTCAACACATTATTTGGTGGTCTCATTTAAAAGTACAAATCCCAAAGGCTACAGAAATTTAAGGCACCCATTTTGGACAAAGGCAAGAGGCCAGCATTCTAGGTTTTTCTACAGCTCCAAACATTTCCAAGATTTCAGAAAAACACATTATGCAACTGAATAGTGTTTTCCATCCTAAACAGGGAAACTCGAAGGTTTAGATCTGTTTCAGCACAGTTTGAGGTCTAACTACTTAAGCTCATTATGGCTTTCTAGATTTCAGCAGACAGACACATCTGTAACGAGGTGAGCACCAGCTCCTCTTGCACAAGTACACACTCACCTTCAAAGCTCTTGAAGGACTCAAAGAGCTCAATGAGTGACTGTGTTGACAGCTGTTCGTGGTATTTGGAAGCCACCTGGACACAGATCTGCAGGTTCTGACGGATGTTAGCGGACAGCATCGCACGCAGACACTCCAGGGAGTCTTCTACTGACAAGGACCCAAAATAATTCACTAACCACTGCAAAGACACACAAGGCATCTTAGACCTGAGCAAAGAGCAGTTATTACAGGCAGGATTTGCAGGTGCAGGGTGTTTGATGCCTTACCTCAGGGTTGAGGAGGTGAGTGTGAACCACCGCACGCTTGATGTCGTAGAGGTCTGTGAAGTGCTCGAGTGCTCTCTGCAGCAAACCAGCCTTCTCACACAGCTGAGCTATGTGAGCCCGGTCATAGTGAGTAAACATTTGGTTTCCCAGGATGGCATCTGCAACCTAGAAGGAACAGGGAACATTTCCCCTCAGTTCCTGAGCACTCCCAGCAGTGTTTGCCATGCCCAGCTGCAGGGAGCCTGAGCAGTACCTGAGGGGCGTGCATGAGGTTCATCTCAAGTAAACGTGTTTGCAGGGGACCTTCTGAGGGACGATTATTCTTCAGTGCATCCAGCAGAAAGGCTGTACATTGCTGGATTAAATTATATTCCATAAAGACATCCACAATCTGAAAAAAAAACAAAAAAAAGGAAAGAAATTTAGGTTTTTGATTAGGAACTGGAAGTATATTTAAGCATCAATAGCTAAGCTAAATCCAAACTCATTGCTCTGATGGTTTGAGCAAGGCTCCTCTTATCAGTTCAATGCTTTGAAGTCAGCATTTCACAGCAATAAAGTTATTTACCTGTGTTATATCTGCAAGAGGCTCTTCATCTTGAACGAGCATTTGTGCAAACTGCTGTCCTTGATCAGGGCTGATTCTCATTACATTCCTCAGCAAAAAGATCCAGTCTGGAGTATATCCAACCTGAGAAGAGGATGGAAAGTGAGAACTCAGCAGGAGCACACACCTTAACAAATACAGAGCTCAGTCAAAACTGAGCTCTGTCAGGAGATTACACAACCCAGCCAGGATTTCCTCTACATGGGGAAGTAGGGAAAGACTCATGTGTGAAGTCTAACAGAAACTATTCATAAAAAACTGAGGCAAAAGTAAATACTATACAGGCTCTTAGATTCTCCACAGTTACTTACAGCTACTTTGGAACATGCACTAGTTATTATTAAATACAGGACAGATACAGCAATTAAATTTTCTCTCACCTTCTTAGCATACAAAACAATCTTCTGGACTTGTCCTGTTTCAGCAAAACACTGGATGACCTTGTTTGGAACGTTGGCTCTCAGATAGACACTAAGTGCTAGCGTGGGATCCACAGATTTCACAAGGTCTCCCAGCTCCTCCGAGCACTCCAGCTGCTCACAAACAGAAACGCAGTCAGCCCACCCTGACAGAGCCATGCTGAGATGCTCTACCACCCTCTTCCTCTTTCTCTTCCTTTTGGAGTTTAAAAAATAAGGCCCAGTTTGACAGCCTGAGCTGACTCTCCCAGCAGGGCTCTAGTGGGCTCAGCTCCTCACGCTCTAGAGCAGTTCAATGAATTTTCAGAGCCAGAACTGGGTGACACATTGTACCAGCATGTTTCCCCAATTAATTGCACAGCTGTAACCACAGCTCACAGCACTTGCAGTCAGTATCCAAAGGACTGGTTTGGCAAAGCCCAGCAGCAGCTCAGAGCTTTCCATGCTCTGCACATCCTGCTGTGATTTTAAATGCAGAATGAGTGAGAATTTGATCAATTCTCTTGCAGTAGTTTGAGTCATAGTGACAGGTAGAGTGAGCACCTATTGCTCAGCTATTTGCTGTCACTGCTGAGCTCCCAGCTGAATTTTCCTGGGAAGGGGGGAAGCTGTCAGGCAGTGCTGCTCCTTCCCCCACACCTCTGAAAGTATCAACCCCAAACTCACCTTATCTTCTTTTAACCATTTTTCCAGGAGCTGCTTGCGGCCCTGCTGGAGCACTGGTCTGCAGAGCTCCAGTGACTCATACTTGTTCAGCTGCCCTTGGTCCAGCAGAATGCCAAAATACTGCAGGAGAGGGGAAGTCTGCCCTGGCTGAGCTGGAACACTCTGGAACCGGCGTATGGTGTCTGGAGTACGCAGGATTCCCTGCCAGAGAGAGAGAAAGGGAGATCCACTTTAATTTTCTTTTCTGCTGTTGTGGCTTGGCAAGAGTTTCTCCAGGAAGCTGGAGGTAATGTCACTGTAGCTGTCACAAGCATTTCTATGTTTTGCCAGCCCAGAATGTCAGGAGCAATATGGCTGAACACCAGCTCAGACACTGAGATGCTTTGACAGAAAATGTGCTATAATAACCCATTACATTTATTTCAGTAGAAATGCAGATTTAAGTTCAGAATTAGGACACACTTGGCATTGCAAGCAAGTTCCTCTCATCTGAATTTAGTCTTAGCCTGGGTTTTTTTATCCTGTTTCCACGTGCAGCCTCAGCTAGAGGCTGTCTTTTCACAGACACTTTTGTGCATCACTGGAGAAGTGAAGGTGAGTACCAGAAATGTTATGAATCACAGCCATTACTTCATCATTTATTCCTCCCTTCCTCTGTGGGCTTTACAAACTAAGATCATGCATCTTGCAGTCAGTGTCAGCACCCAAAATACCTGTGAAGCACCAAACTACCTTGGGACATGAGCAGTAACAAGATTGTATCCTTGCCACTAGAAAAATTCACTGAGCTTTCCTGAAGCCAGTAGAGTTCAGTGCTGTTGTGAACACTTTACCTTTGGGGCATTAGCTGCCACCTTTGCTGCCTCTGAGTAGTTCCCTTGTGCAAAGAGTGCATTGAATTTCCTGGCAAAGAGCTCCTCGGCCCCCGCCAGGTTGTTGCGGACAGCCATCCGTAACGCCAGGTCAGGGTTCTGCAGCACGTTTGTGATGTAGGGAATGATGTTCTCCTCCTCCACACACACTGACAGCACCTGCAGAAACCAGCAGGGGAAGCATCCAGTTAGCCCAAGTATCAAAAGTGAGCCAAAGGCTAAGCTAATTCCTGAGAGGAAAGTTAGGGTATTCATGGAAAGTTTTCCATCCCTTGATAACTCATAATTATCATTTTATTAAAGAGACCTCTGGTCAGAAAGAACCAATGTCATCCATTGTCTGCATCAAAGCAGGCAATTAACAGTTTAAATGAAGTATCTGCAGAGGCAGAAACACAGAAATACAATGGATCTTTCAGGGATACAGGGATCTTTCTAAAACTCAATGTCTTAGGTAATCAATCCTAGAGGACACCAGGAACAAATCTGCTCTACATTCCCCAGGCTCAACAAGGAATCCACCTAAAATCAATGTGGGCTAAAGGTATGGCTACACAATGTTAGTAACTTGTTCATAAAGCAGTTAAGTATGGAGATAGAACAACAAATTTATTTTGGGGCTCAGAACACTGTCAGATCCCCCATGCTCTGAGCAGAGCCCAAAGTTAACATTTCTGGAAACTTTTAGACACAGACATGAACCCTGCAGTTTATCATAAGAAGTGGCTTCCAGGCCAAGCTCCCTTACCTGTCCCTTTCTGTTGACCCCAATAATTCCAGCTGTTGCCTCGTGCTGTGCAGTAACAAAAATGGTCTCTCCACTGATCCTGTTCATGTAGATGCAGGTGCCAGTCTCCAGGTCATACAAGTGGATGTAGCCATACTTTGTTATGAGGAACACCACGTCGTGCTTGTCACTGATCTGCAGAACAGAAATAGATTACTCAAATTTGGCACTGGATAAATGAGTTGGTGCTTTTGGAACAGCTGGGCCATTTCAGGACAGCCAGAAGTGCTGTTTTATTTTTACTTGAGTACTATCACAGCAGAATGATGTTTTGAAGAGCTTGAAAAGCAGTTAAAACACATGGATATTTCTTCTATAAATAAGAACATGCTGCTTTTGAATGCTGCTTGTCTCCACCTTTACTTTCCCACTACTGAAGCAGCAGCCACACCAGTCACACCAGTTTAGGTCCACATTAAGCAGCTGGCTCCCAGTGCCCTCCCTGCTCCTGTCACATCCACCAAGAGAGGCTGCAGACCTTTTGCAGCTGTCATACCTGCATAGCAACAGGAAAGTCACTTTGTGCTTCAGGAGGGAAGAAGACATCCACAGCTTTCTTTGGAAAGGGCTGATTCCCAGTGGGCGGTGTGCCAACCTCAATGATATGCAGCTGTGCAAGAGATAAGATTAATTCTTGCATCTAATTTATTTAACAATAGATTCAACAATGAAATTACAGCAGCTCTCTTGCTGCTCAGCCTTAATTCCAAGTTTATGCATAGACAAACTAAGTTAATCTTCCTAAATATTTTCACTGGCTAAAGGTGTGGCACCTGGTGTTCATGTACCAGAGGTGAGGGAAACAGTTAAATATGATCTTTAGTTGCCCCTAACTACTTGGAAGTTTCAGGATTCAGTTAGGTTTCTTTAGATGCAATCTTTTAACTTGGTTCACATTCTGCAGAGACAGTTCTGAAGATGTTTCTCTGAATCCAGCTCTGGTTTTGCTGTAACTCACATAATTCCAGCATTCACATGAGATCATTATTTAGCCCTGCAACACTATTGCTTCACTTTTTTTTTTTAATTTTCATTCAATAATTTGGAAATTAGTTGAGTCTGATACCAGGGATCAGCATCAAAGAAAGATTACCACAGCTTTTCCCTCAAGCTCGGCCTGTGAGGCTGAGAGTCCCATGTTTCAAGCAGCTAACTGGGCTGGTCATGACACGCCACTGAACTTCTCCACTCACAGATTCTTGCTACACCAGGTAGTCCAAGCTCTGCATGCACCACATGTCATATCCAGACTGACACAGTCCTTCACTTTCTTCCTTAAATGCAACTTTGTGCATTAAACCACTTGTTCTCCTGGAAGCAGAGAACCAGGGTGAGTCACCAA
>WBNQ01036567.1:1128-19472 GCA_013401375.1 Spizella passerina | reverse complement strand
GAACCAAGCCTTACCTTACCCCCAGCTTGCCCTCTTACTGCAAAACAGAAGAGAGTGGATTCTTCAGCATTGCCTTCCATCTTGAACTGTGCAAAGCTGGCTGCATGTCCCTCGATGGGCTGGGACACTTTTCTGTCCACAGAGTACAGCTGCATTGCCCCCACCACACGGTTTTGCTACACAAAAAAGAACAAGTGTCAGGACAAACAGGCACTGTGACAGTAATTTCATTTAATATTGGTCAATATGCTGCCATTTAAAGCTTCCTCTTACAACAGCATCAACCTTGCACTAGTGTTTAAATCATTACAAATCCAATTATAGTAATATGAGATTTTCAGTTACAATTAAGTTTGTTATTTGAAGATTGAGACAAGCATTTAAGTTTAATAAAACAAACGGATCAGTCCTGCTCCTGTAGAAGGAGACAACAAGACAAGCTCTGGGGTTTCCCCACCTTCCTGGAGGTAAAGTACCTGAGCAGATATTCCAGTCAGCAGGAGCCATTTCTGCTTGGCATCGGTTCTGTAGTTGATGATCTGGCAGCCAGCGAGGCTGGAGTGGCGATCAAACATCTTCACGGGCTGGGACTCGCCCTCCATGCTCCAGTGGTACACGGCGTTATCCGTCACCAGGGCCACCGTGTTCAGAGAGATCCACTTCCAGAAGGTGACATCATCTGTCATGGTGTGAGCCTTCATCTTGCTCTTCATCTCAATGTTAAAGATTTGCAGCGTTTTCCCAGCTAGAAGACACGGAGTTGTTAGGCACGGGACAGAGCTGCACTAGGACATCCAACCCTGGGGACCTCCTTCAAGAAAAAGCTGCTCTACACTGGCAGACCTTCAGGGATCAGCTTCCACTTGGGACCAGACCACACTCCTGGGGCTGCTTTTACTGATTTGCCACTACTGAGCAATCAAACAGATGTGGAGAATGGGTTGGTAGGGACAAAAGCTTCAGCCACACAAATGGGTTGGAGGATACTTGACATACACCAACACCAGGGCACAGTCATGCTGAGGCTCCTCGGAGCTCTGAGGGAAGCTGTCAGTGGCATTTAAAGCTGTGTCCACATCTGTTTCAAGTATTAAAAGGGCACAACATGGAACAGTCAGGTTGGCAGAGGGCTTTTGTAACTCAGGCTAATTAACCAAAACCTTGGGGTTGCATCAATGGGATACACAGCTACTGACTGCAAACCAGACTGACAGGAACTGTGCAGGGCAAGGAATCTAGGGACCAACACAAGCTCTAGAAGGCAAGAGGAAAATTCTCCAAATCACATAGAATGGTGCATACAAACATCCTGAACAGCCACCTGCAGTCAAATCTACCAGTTTTTATTACACAGTGGCCTAAGAAATTATTTCTTCCTGTTGAGAAGATAAGAAAAGTTCTGACCAGTTCTATTATTTATAGGAGAGAATTATTTAAGCACACATAAGTGTAGCCCAGAAGGAGTAGAAAAGATCCCATAAAACTGGATGCAGGCCAGAAAATCTGCTACAGTTAGTAACTGTAGCTCAGCTTGAGGAAGTCACAGTGCCACAGAGGCAAGTGCCTGCACTCACCAAGGACTGATTTAGCTCAAAGCCATTAGCTCAGCAACTGATGCAAGATGCTGAGTGAGGAGTTTCTCCAGAACTTGGAGAAATCTCTCTACTACAGAGTTACTCAGGCTACAGGCAGCAGTTTGTTTCCACATCTAGTGCAGCTGGAGCTTTAGGGTCAGGGGAGAGGACATTCAGGTAACACATTCCTACATGCTAGGCAAGGTGTATTACAAGGCAAAATCTAGATTGAGTCAAAGGGGTCAGCCCTGTTCATAAAAAGCTCAGTACCAAGATCCCAGTGATTTAAGTACACTTTGGGTTCTTGAGTGGGTTAATTTTGGGAATCTTAGGGTCTCCCTTGTTTGGGAGGGCATGAAAAACCTCTGAGTTTTAGGCCTTCAGTTGCTTAAACACCACTGTTCAGCCATGTGCACCATAAATCTGAGCCATTTTATTCTGCTTTTTCTTGTCATAAGACACAACAGGTACTAGGTACAGTCAATTGAGGTAACTCACCATCTGCACACACAAGAAAGCATTAAAGTTGTGACAAAACAGTAGCACAGTATTAAAGTCAAAGTTAGGTAACATTGGATACATACAAATCTTTCCATTAGCAATACATGCATTTCTAGAGTGACTGCACTTTAAGCTTTTTGGGCCTCTGAGGGGAAGAGATGGACATTTCTGGAGACTCCAGAGGAATGCTTGTTCTCTGTAACATCAGAGATACAGAGCTGGCTGACCTTGGACCTCCTTCACCACACAAGTCTTCCCTGCATAGTTTTACTCCTCTTATCACTGGCTGATACAATAAAAATGCACTGGTCTCCTTCAGCAAGGCCAAACCAAGGCCTTCAGGAATATTTGTCCCCCCTTCCCAGCCTTAGTTTTCCTGTCTCTAAGGAAAGGTTTAGTTGATCTAAGAGTTATACTCTTAGATCAGGTCTCACTTCCCTCTAACATGATTCCTTAAAGGCCACACTTGGCTTCCAGCTCTCCCTGCTCAGAAGCTGCAGCATTTGGACTGAAGGAAAAACCTCATCCTAATGATCAGCAAAATAGCAGGAAGCCTCAGCTGAAGCTCCCTGCCCAGCTGCCTCCAGAAGAACTGAAAATGCATTCAACTTAAGCTCCCATTAAGCTGTGGAAAATTGCTGCAGGATCCTCCCACATAAATTACCTGGGAGAGCTCAGTCCCTCATAACCTAGCTCTACAGCAAGCTGTCCCTCCACTCCAGCAGCCCTTTATCAGAGCTCCTACCTTTCAGTGCAATGACTTTACTGGCAGGGTTCATGATAGCACTGTCAGCCGAAATTGGTCTCCTGATGGGGTTGCTGGGGTCGTTCATGTCAATGATCACCACCTGAGCCTGTTCTCCTACTTTCTCTCTGATGCAGATGAACTTGTCAGACTCCATGGTCAGAGTGCTGAACCCAATGTTTGCTGGGTTGATGCCCAGACTTTGGAGCTGGAAGAGAAGAAAAAGGTTTAACATTAAGTTATTACCTTGCTATAGCCACAAGCAGCTTTTGTCAATGTCACAGGAAATATCAGACTTTGCTTTTTTTGGTGACAAACAGCAATGCTACCCCAAACCTGCACAACACACACTGTTGCACAATTTCAACTAAGCCCAGCAGGCTGCCTGGACAAGCACTCAAGCACTTGGTATCTTGTCTTCAAGGTCCATTTACAACTTAACCATGAAGAACTCAATCTTTGAGCCCCCTCACATGGCTTAAAGCACTCTGAACTCACCACACTGGACTCAGCCTCAGCCCTCACTCTCACCAGCCCTGAGCTCATCCACTGCCTTTGGCAGCTATCACTATTTCAAGCTTAACATCACACGTGAGGTGTCTGAGCTTTATCTTTATCCCTGTGCAGCTAAAAAAAGCTGCCTGGCTAGCAATTAGCCCAGGCCTGTCTCGCAGCAGGGGCACTGCTGAAATCACCAATGGCCCTGTCTGACACAGGAGTTATCAATAAACCACTTCCTTCTCTGAGCCACAGCCTGCTCCCCTAAGCCTTCCAATGCCCACATTTCTTGTACAGCTTGCAACAAAACATTGCAGTTAACAGCGCTTTGCAAAGCCCCTGTATGAGGAGGATAATCAGTAGGGAAACAAAGTTTATTGCATTTTTAAGAGCAAAAATGCAGTCATGGTCCTATCACACAGATATCCAGCTTGTCCACCTTCAGAACTCCAGTTTTCTTCTATGAGAAGAACTATCAGCTCTCATATTCTGGTATTTTTCTTTCTGGAAGACCTTCAAGCCCAAGATGCCCCAAGAAGGGCGAGACCCTCAAAGCCATTTTCGGCTGATTGTGCTGGTTTGGAGCTCTCAGCTCTTATCAGCTGTGCTCTGAGGCAGCTCCAGGAGGCCATGCCCCGGCTGCTCTGCTCCTGCCTGTTTGCAGCTCCTGATAAAGAGGGTTTGACTCCACTTCCCCTTTGCCCAGGCTCTGCAACAGCACCCGTGAGGAACAAGGAACATCTGAGCCGTGGCACAGCAAGCTAACAGAGCAAGCCTCACAGAACTCACATGGATGGATGATCTAGATGAAGCAGAGAATATTTTGACAATAAAGCCAGGAAACTTTCAAGTGATAGCATTTGACAGCTATTAAAAAAAATAAAAATCAAACCCTAACTCATTAACAGGTCAGAACTCTTTTACTCAGATTTAATCAAGTGTTTGAGGTCCAGCATCCCAGAACCTGACCCCACATTCTCCAGCCATTTAGAAGATTTTAGATTCAAGCTCAAAAGTCCCTTTCACACTTTGAGCAGTGTCCTCCAGACCTGGCAATTGTACATGAGCTAGGCAGGGTTACACACAGCCCAATCACACCCCTGCAGGGAGGGAAGGGCTGGAGATGTGGGAGTTTGATCTGGTGGAGCTGGAGTGACTTACTGGGACGTGGCATTTCCTTTGCTAGGGCTGCAGGCTTAGCAAGTGCCAAATCATTTATCAAGCACTCAATTTCCTCGTTAATTTGGTAGAGGGGGGCGGCTGCAGAGAGCCAAGCAGGCAATAACTCACAGGGTGAAAACAGAACAAATCAGAGCAGCAAGTCCAAGCAGATGGCAGGACCTCTTAGGGAGGTCTAGACAAAACCACCACGGCAAAGGTGCTTGGATATTGCAAGGCAGATTTACCTTAATCCACAGCAAACTGCCATCTGCTAGTGCAGCTCTGGCCCAGGTGGGACATGGGAGACTTTTACAATTTCTGTTACCACAGCTGAGGGATTTCTTTGCAAAGATTTAGAAGATTGGCACGGGAGCTCTGAAGAAGTTTTCTGATGGAGGTGCAACCATCTCAAGGTCTCTAAGTGCACAAACTCCTCCTGCCAACATTTCATCTTTCATCTCAACAAACCAAGTGCATGAACCACGTCTGCTTCAAGGCTCAGGAAATTGACTCTGACAGAGACAATCTCTGTGTTTGGTTACACAAGAGTGGCACCAGCCAGGAGTGGCACTTCCTTGCCCAGCTGGTGAATTTCTGGGCTGCACAGATCATTCCCTGGAATACAGGTTGTTTTCCTGCCCAAACAGGCTGAAGTTCAGGTGAGTGAGACAGGCGTGTTTATAAAGCTAAGCAAAGCAAACAGAGGTGAAGATTACTGTTAGGAAACATGACAGCAAATATTTCTTTGAAGGCTTTTATTCTGAAAATTTCAATACTATTCCATGTACAAGCTCAGGAGTTGAACTACAACTGAGGAGTACAGATTTTCTATTACAAAGGGAAAGACCCCCAAGTATTTTATGCTGCACCAGGTCCACTACATTTCACTGATTCATAAACAAAAAAACAAAAAAAAGGAATTTCAGACATTGCTATATTTTACTACAAAACCCACTTCCTTGGCTTTTAAGCAGATATGAAAGCAGAACTTGCTAACTGTCCTTGGGCAACTGATTTACAGTTGGGAGTTATTTTACACCACCATTTGTTGGAAAGATCAGTTACACCAGACTCCTGCTAGGAATAAAGTGTTCTGTGAAAGAGCTGCTCCAGTAGAGTGGAACCATGAAACAGATTGTCAGGGACAGCAGCAACTCCTGTGTTCAGCAGTCCCCAAAGGACTCATCTCACCCAGGATCAGAAACTCCAGTCACTTGCAGGCTCTGCTGAACCCTGGAATTCTGTGATGGCATTTATCTGAGCAGCCCTGAGTCATTGTAACGTTGTAAGGCAATGGCTGATTACCAGAATTGTTTTTTCACTGGAAGATAATTCAAGTGCATTCTTGGTAACTTAGCCAGAGAAGCTGTCACATGTATGGGACATCAAGCTGAATGGTAAAAGTGCTGACAGGAGTCTCTTTGTTGACCCCTTCCTGTAATGTTCCCTTTCTTGTGGCAGTCTGCTTCGCTGTCAGATCCTTTCTCCGTGCCTGTGAGGAAGGGCACGGAAGTGCTGAGCACACATTTCACCTCAGCTCTCACACTCAACAGGATGCAACCACTGCTCTCGTGGCCACAAGCAGCTGCCCAGCCCCTGCCCAGAGACTCCTTATCTGCGTGCTGCTAGAAATCACAAAGCTGGAAAATGCCACTAAACTGGAAAATACCCATGTTTTGGAGAAGCACTTCAGTGTGCAATGAATCATGTTTAGCTCTGTCCCCGGCCATGCTTTCCTAGGCTTTGATGGACCAAGGCAGACACTTGAGCTGCTCTTTTAATTCCACAGACCCAAGTTCAGCAGAGCAAACATCAGTCACACAAAACCATTTGTGTTTGTGATGCTCTCTTGGTTATCCCTGCAGTTCTCAGAGTCCCACAGCCAGTCCATGGCAAAGTACTCCACATTTACCAGGGCAAGGCAGGAGTTACAGCCTGTGGCAGCCTAGGAAGTCGTGTTTTCAACAGATAAGGAGATTCCAGAGCTCTCCTGTTTCTATATCCTTCCTATTTTCTGCCTCACCCTCAGCAGGCCGAGGCACCACCCGCTCTCAGCAGCTGTGGGACTGCACCTGCTGGAGCTGGAGCTCAGAACCACTGATCCCACTGCTCCTTTGGGCTGAGGCTCCAACCCAGCAGGAAACACAAACCAGCACAGGCACCAAGGCAGCAGGGCCCTGCACCTCAGGGCCTGGGAGGGACATGCCCAGAACAGCTCATAAACTGCTTAACTCATTGCTCCTATCCAATTAGTTGAGACACACACACACAATCTCTCCCACTTCCATTCTCTGTTACGTATTCCCCCTCTGTAGGAATATTCTAAAATCACTGGCTTTAGGAATTTGGATCCACTAAGAAGCAGAGAGCAAGAATCCCACCAAAACAGCATTAGGCACCAGAGTCCTCTAATTCCTGACTTGCATTATCACAGAGGATGTAACTGCTCCCAACTAATGCTGTTACAGCAGAGATTTGTGGTTTAGGCTGCATTAAACCCACTGTCAGCACAATACATGGAACAATTTTGCTGTTTGTCATATTTAGAGCAAACAACTGAATTTATATATTTTGTTCTATGATTCCTTGGCTGTCCTGTTTTATTCTCTGGCCCAGCTGTGATTCCAAGAGCCACCCAAGCACCACCACAGCAGAACAGCACAGCTGCCATTCAGGTTTGCTCCATCAATGAACAATAGATACAAACCCCCTTTCCCTAGTGTTAAAAAAGCACTTCTGTCCTGGTATCAAGTGCACAGCCTGAGCTGGCAGTTTTCTCTATATTGTTTTACACAAATATTTAAATTCAGAAGAATATTTATTCATGCCTTAACTCAGTACTGCAGTGGGCCCGCTCCAAGTTCAGTATTTATATATTTCAGGGTAGTGTGGTTAAATTAAGTGGCAATCACAGTTCATCACCTGCTAATTAGTCTGGTTCCTTCTCACTCATCCAGAACTTGTCCTCTTGGAAAAGCTCCACTGACCCACCACAGTAAGGAGCTGTTTCATTTTCACCCTCAAACACACACAGAGGCACATTTCAGGAATCCCTGAAGCCTGGATAGGAGCAATCAGATTTGCAATCATCCCACACAGTGAACTCTGATCTCCCACTACATACACAGTGGATTGTTTCCTCATAGCCACTTTGGGGAAAGAAAAAAAAAGAAAGGCAGCAGCTATATAAAGTTTTATAACATGAGTGTTGATAGCACAGCAATCAGGTTCCTCCCTGAAAATTCCCAAGGAAAGTTTTGCCCAGGCTGTTGTTGCTGCTCCTTGGTGGCAGGCAGGGGTGCAGAGCAGACACCACACAGATAAGAGCAGCCTGCACACCTGGGGCTGCTGAGATTGCAGAGCTTGTGACTCTGACAAACAAACCCTGAATACGTTTTTGGTTTTACACTCCCCAGAAAGCTCCCTCCTCCCCAGCACGTTAACTGCTTGGCCAAAGTTCACCTTCAGCTCCAATTTGGGGTTCAAAGCACTGTGCCCCCAAGAGATGAGGCATTCAGGAGTTTTCACCTCTGCATTCCCAAATCACACAGCCAAGCTGCCAACAGCAGCAGCTAATGGTCTGCCTTGAAGCTGAACACCAGGACAAGCTTTGTACTTGATCATTTTTTAACCTGCAATAATGAATCTGTGGAGAACCAGGATCACACTGTGTTTATTGACTGATTTCAATAACAGCCTGCAAGAACTTTCTCATTCAAATCCATCACCTGCTTTTTAAGGCTCCAGCTGGGCACCTCCTCTTTCATTAAGAATCACTACAAACTTGCAGGTGTTGCACAACACCTGTACAACAAGTTTCCTAGACAATGTGGGTCAGGTACAGTTCAAGAAATTGTATTATTGAGTCCATGAGGAGCCTGGACAGCAAAAATATTGCAATATCAGTGTTTCTGCTCCCAAAATCTACGTCAGGAACTTCAGCAGAAAAGCAACTCCTAGAATCCAAATTCCTGTGAATTTTTTTTTTCAATGAAATGAAAGGAGGAAGTTCAAAGGCAAGAGCCACGTGCACCCAGGCTCGGAGGGGTGCACACCCATGTGAGAAAGGAACAGCTCCTGTGTGCAGCTGTAACAGAGACTGGTTCAGCCAGTGCTCCACACCGAATGGGTACAGGCAGAGAAAAATGCAAATCCAACCCCAAATAAACAGACAAATCAGTCTGGAGGCAGAGCAGTCCTGTTCCACCCTAGTGCTGGCCTGGGAGCTCCCAGCACTTCTGGCGAGAAGCAGATGAGTTTCATTATGTAACAGTACTCATGTCATTAGAGACCTGGCAGTGGGTCACATGCAAGGTTTGGGGCTTAAATAATGCACAAAGGTGCAGGGCCACAGTGCCTGATTGAGAGCTGGGCTGGCTTTCACCCGAGTGCACAGAACCTCCTCAGCCCCTGGGGCTGGACAAGGCACTGTCTGGGAGGTGAAGCTCTGGCCAATTCCTGAGATCCTCCTGTCAGTGCTGCTCACCACAGGGATACCTAAACTATGAATTCTGGCCTGCTTTTAAACGGGTATTGGAGTAAAACCGTTCAGTGCTCAGCTACACACCTGAACAACCGCTAAAGCAGTATTTATGAACGGCTGTAGCCTTCAACTAAACACTCTGCAGTGGTTCTTTCAACAAGGTGCCTAGAAATGAATTATTTTCCATTTGAGTCAGGAAATGAAGGCACTGTAAATCATGCAAATCCATCACTGTGTTTACCCCAGTTAGCTGAGCACAAACCTAACACAGACACTGGCACCACCAGAAGACCTTGACCAGGTGTGCCAATGTAGCTTTTATTAGACAAATCCTCCTCAAAAAAAAAAAAACACTCCTCAGCAGTGAAACCGAGCTCGGTAACACTCAGAGCCCTTCGCCCTTCAGACCTGTCAGATGGGAAGTGCCCATTGCACAACTGGATCCAGACCCCTCCCAGCGCCGCAGCTTCACCCACGGGCACGGAGCCCTCGCTGCCCCGGGAGGGAGCCCCGCGCTCAGCTCCGCAGCCCAGCGCCTCCAGGAAGTCACCTTAGAGAAATTCAGCGCCATCACTCGGAAATAAACTATTAACGTGTGGTTCTGGTGCAACGAGAGGCAGAGCTGGGCTTGGGGAGAGGCCAGCGGACAGCGGAGCTGGCACCTGGGCACCTGCACTGCCACAGCTGCACTGCAGGCAGCCGCAGAGCTCCCACATTTCGCTGCAATACGCGATTTTCCTTGCACAAAATGACATTCCGAGCGGGAACACCGGCAGACGGCTTTAGCCTGTCCTCAGAACTACAGAGGCTTTAGCACCATTCAAATAAATGCATTAAGCGGCACACGGACACAGCTCGGCCACCTGCCCGCCTCACCCCCCTGTGCCGGGCCGGGATTTCCCGCTGGCGCCGCTCCGGAGCCACCCGCGCCCGGCCCGCAGCGCCCGGCCCGCCCGGGCACCGCGCCAGCCTCGCCCACCCCGCCGGGCACGGCCCGCGGGCACCGGCAAGGGCGGGATGCCCGGCCCGGCCCCTCCCGGGAGCGCCCTTCGGGCAGCGCTCCCCGAGCCGGGCACCGCGGGGCGAGCAGCGCCGAGCGCGCCCGGCCGCCCTCACGGAGGCACCGCGGGCAGGCCCGGCGCGGCTCCCCCGGCTCCGTCCCCGGGCGGCTCCCCCGGCGGAGCGAGGCAGCGGCCCGCCCGCCCCCGCGCCCACCTGGAGATGCTCCTGGAAGCGGATGGGCAGGATCTGGGCCATGGCGGCGGCGGGGCGCTCCGGGCCGGGCCGGGCTCAGCGGTGCGGGCGGAGCGGGGCCGCGATGGCGGAGCGGGGCCGTGCGGAAGCTGCCCCCGCCGGCGGAAGGATACCGCCGCGGAAGGATACCCGCACCTGCCGCCGCCGGCCGGCCGCGCGGAGGGATCCCGGCGAGCGGCGCCAATGGGAGCGGCCGCTGTGATGCGCCGCCGGAAGGGACTATTTGGGGACGCATCACTCCCTCCCTCCCTTTCCCCGGCCTTTTTTTTTTTTGCCACATCATGCGACCGAGGGGCCGCGGCGTCACTTCCGGCCCGCGCGCGCGCGGTCACGTGGGGCGGGGCGGCGCGGGCAAGGTGACACCGGGGGGACACGGGGGGGACGTGAGGGGACACCGGGGGGGACACGGGAGTGACAACAGTGGGACACGGGGGGGACACCACAGGGACACCGGGGGAGTCCCTGGACCACCTCCGCCAGGGTGTCCCCGTTACTGCGATGGGAGGGATGTCCCCTCCTCGGGGACGCTGAGGGGACAGGGATGCGATGGATGCCACCCGCTCCTCCCAGGGTGTCCCCTTGTCATCGGGATGTGATGGAGCCACACCCCCGGAGGTAACACCGAGGGGATAAGGGTGTCCCTGTCTCTGGGATCTGACGGATCCCCCATCCCCTGGTGTCCCTGGGATCTGATGGATTCCTTATCCTTGAGCATCCCTGTCCCCATGATCTCACGGTGTCCCTGGTGTCCCTGTCACTGATGGATCCCCCCTCCCAGGCTGTCCCTGTCACCAGGATCTGATGGATTCCTCTCTTCCTGCTGTCCCTGTCCGAAGAATCTCATGGATTCCCCATCCTTGGAGCATCCCTGTCCCCAGGATCTGATGGGTCCCCCATCCCAGGGTGTCCCTGTCCCCAGATCTCATGGAATCCTCTCCCCCTGGTGTCCCTGTCCCCAGATCTCATGGATTCCCCATCCCAGGGTGTCCCTGTCCCCAGATCTCATGGATCCCCCATCCCAGGGTGTCCCTGTCCCCTCTGTCCCCATCCCTCCCCCCAGGCTGCTCTCCCAGCCCTTCCCATGCCCCTGTTAATGAGTCCAGCACAGCAATGAAGCTCCTCCACACTCCCCTCTGTGTTTTATTAACTCCCACTTGACCTCCAGGTAAAAACTTAACTTTTTCTGGGATCAGCAGCCAGAGCTGTGTGTGCTGTCACACTTGGCATGGCTGAAATTTCATTTTATTTAACAGCTTACTCTGAAATCTTATTTTATTTAACAGCTCACTCTTACTTCCCCAGATGATTTTTACTTTGTCTTAAATTCCCCATCTCCAAACCTCTGAGAAGCCCTGGAAAACAGTGGGGGGAAAATCCCTCACTTGAAAAATGAATAGAAAAAAAATATATATTAAAAAATCAGCATTAGGATCTGCCAAGTGATTTATAGCCCCAAGGAACAGTGGGCATTCTGTGTACTCATTTCAGGCCCACTGGGTGGTGCAGATGGCATTTGACTCATGAGGGGCTGTGACACTGCAAATATAAATCAAATTAAACAGCAAAACTCAGAGCAGAGGATGAGTCAAGCCCAAGTGCTGCTGCTGCTCCAGAGCAGAAAGAACAAAACCTTTCCCCATCAATCACAGCATGAGGAACAATTACCAGACCCAGCACTTTCTTTATGAGCAATAATATTGTAATATTAAAAAAAAATTCCTATGGTTTTGGAGGCAGTGCTGGAATGCTGGAGGTGAGGCAGAGGTGGGATGGTGAATGCTTTATTCAGGCTACAGCAATAAAACAAAATCCAGCACTTGAACCAGTGCCCAGGGTGGCACAGAGCACGCAGCTGAGGCAGGAAAAATCACAGCAAGTTCTTCCAATTATTTGGAAATTCTTACCCAAACTGCTCACTCGAGCCCTGGAGCGTTTCAGGGTTATTATGGTGATAAAACAGAATTTCTTTATTGAGAAGGAAACAAACTTCATGGTGACAAAGCACCACAGCTCCTTGCTTTCAGATGCTCAAGGAAAAACACTTTTAATTCTCTGTGTGTACCTGGTACAGCCCAGCAAGGAATGCAGGTGGGAAATTTCCCTTTGGATTTAATCCTGCAGTTGTCCCTTTGGATTTAATCCTGCAATTTTCCCTTTGGATTAAATCCTGCAGTTTTCCCTTTGGATCCAATCCTGCAGTTTTCCCTTTGGATCCAATCCTGCAGTTTTCCCTTTGGATCCAATCCTGCAGTTTTCCCTTTGCATTTAATCCTGCAGTTGTCCCTTTGGATTTAATCCTGCAGTTGTCCCTTTGGATCCAATCCTGCTGCTCCCACCACTACAAGAGCCCTTCCTGCACATTTTCCTGAGCATGAATTCTGTGTGACCACCATCAGAATAAAATGGGTAAAAAATTACAGTTCCACTCCTTATAAAAATAAACCCCAACCAACCTTGAAGAAAAATTTCATTTATAACAGCACTGAGAGCTCTTTAAGTCAAATAAATGCCAGAAAATTGGCACCACACTTGATATCAGGGCTTCAGCCACAGCTGAGGCCATGAAATTGCTGCCACTGCCCTGCAGCAACACAAAGCTTGGGGAGCTTTCCCTGCAGGATGCAGCACAGGGAATTGAGTTTGTCCTCTTTGGCACAAGTTTCCCTGCAGTTCTGTCAGTCCTTGGGCACTCTGCAAAGAGCCCAGAGCTGCACAAGCTGCCCCAGAGTTACCCCAGAGTTACCCCAGAGTCACCCCAGAGCTACCCCATCTCCTTCTCGGGGCCACTCAGAGCCTGAGCTCTTTGCTGCCTCCTGTGCAGGTAGCGAGCCCGGGCGTCCTGGATGGATCGCTCATCGTTCCTCCTCTCCACCTTCCCTGCAGAGCTCTCTGGGGCTCCTTCTGGGGAGACAGCAGAGAAAGAAACAGAAATAAACAGAAATAAACTCTCTGTGTCAAACCCACCTCCCTTGATGTATTTGTGTTCCCCCCGATGAAGGGAGAATGATGAATCTGGCTCTGTGTTCTCAGAGGGCTGATTTATTGTTTTATGATCTATATTATATTAAAGAATGCTGAACTAAACTGTTTTAAAGAATACAGAAATGATACTTACAGAATGCTAAAAAGATAATAATGAAAACTCTTTCCAGAGCCCTGACACAGCTTGGCACTGATTGGCCATTGACTGAAAATAATTCACACCAGAAACAAATGAAACAAGCTCCAAACATATTCCAAAGGAGCAAAACAGAGGAGAAGCAAATCAGATAATTTTTGTTTTCCTTTTTCTCTGAGGCTTCTCAGCTTCCCAGGAGAAAAATCCTGGGTAAAGGGATTTTTCAGAGAATATGAATGTAACATCCCCCAGCATTACAAGTTCTCCTATTTGTTAAATACCAAAAAAACCCAACCAAATCTCATTTTTTTCTCCCATGCAGCCATTTGAATGACTTCCAGAGAGGACAGACTGCACCACAGCAGGGAGGGAAAAAAATTCAAAATAAAATCACACCTTGGTTCTCATGTCAATGTTTGCAGCTGGGCTCATCTCATCCCCAAATCTTGCTTTTTATTGAGCAGAGAATATGCAGCCTGTGTTCTGCACATCCATTTCTCCTCTGAACTGCACATCCCAAACTCAGGTTTGGGCAGGACAGGACAGGAAAAAACATTGGGATAAACTATCTTTAAAAAATTTCCGGAGGCAGGAGGGAGGGAGAGGAAAACATGCAGATAAGGGAGTGAAAAAAGTCAATATTGCAGCTCAGGCACCATCAGAAATGCACATTCCCCCACAGCACTGAGACCTTGGGACTGCTTCTCACAGAAGGGAAGAGAAGCAGAAAATATTTTCAGTCTAAAAAAACAATAAAAAAGAAAATCAAAGGTTCTCAGAGCCTAAAATCTGTGTGAGTGAAGCAGCTACTGCAGCCTGGTCCTGGGGGCTGGCAAGAGAAGAAGAAGGAGCTTTAATCAGCACCCCTTGATAAAATAATTCTAATTATTATGTCTTGTCAGCTATTCAGCCACATATTTTCATGAAGGTGTAAAGTCAAAATTAAACTGCAGTTAATTGGGAATTGCCTGATGGAGCCAAAATGTGAAGGGGGACACAGAGAACATTTCCTTCAGATAAACTGAGGAGGCTCTGCATTATTTATAACCAAATGAAATTGATGTTTAAAATGGTGGGTTTAGACAATAATGCAGGGCAGAGAGAGATGCTGGCCTGAGCACAAGTGTGCATTTTTGCCTTTGTTAAGGAAATGGAAGAGAATGTGTGTTTAGTGTACAACAAATGGATGTTTTGGAGGGGGCAGCTCAGGAGTGAAGAGGCCCTTTGGACACTTGGCTGCTTTAGGAACCTGCTGACAGCAGAATCCCAGGAATGCCAAGCAGCCAGAGCAGTCAGCAGGCACCAGCTCTAATTAACACTGACTATTGACACACTGGCATTAAATTCACTGTCAGAATCAGACACTCACCAAAATGTGAGACTTTTTCTTCTCTGTCTATTGCTGGGTAAGATTTTTGATTTTTTTTTCCTTCCCTCTGCACCACAGCTCTCAGGATTTCTCCCAGGACATGATTATTTGGGCATCAATGGCTAAATACCCTTCAGAAACTCAACCAACCAGCCTCAAAATGCTTTGATTCAACTCTGCTCAAAGAAACCAAAAGGGGGGAGCATGGCAAGGAGCAGCAAGCAAACACCACAACTCAACTGCTGGGACAGAAAATAAGGATTGCAGAGCTGTGAGGAGAATAAAACAACCACAACTACACCAAACAAATTAACACTTTCTAGCCCAGANGGGAGAAATGATGAGGAGGACTCCATCTTATCAGAAGGCTAAATAATTACTTGATTATAGTATAATAGTCTATATTATATTACATTACATCCAAACTGAATCTGCCAGGCATTTCACTGCACAGAATCTGGTGACTGTCAGCCCACAGTCCCAACACACACCTGGATTCAAGTGGGCAGTGAATCAAAACACCAAAATCCAATCACCAATTCCACTTGTGACCAACACAGGAGCAGTAAATGAGATACGACTTGTTTTTTCTTTCTCTGATATTCAGATAATATGAAACCCAGAAATATTCTTGGGAAGAACTGTGCCTTGCTTTATGAAACCCAGGATATTCTTGGGAATAACTGTGCCTTGCTTTATGNCACAGAGATGAGCACTGTGCTTACCAAAACGCCTTTTGAGCTCCTCCCTCTGCTTCCACTTGGTTATTTCCTCCTCAGTCACCTCCTCCCTGGCCACGCTGCTGAGCTCGTAGGCATCCACCTGGTGCAGCCTGGGCAGCAGCTCCCGGAGCCACTCGTAGCGCACGGGGCACACGGTGCGCACGTAGATCTTGGAGGTGACGGCCACGTCGTGGAAGATGATCCACTCCAGAAGGGTCTCCTGGTTGTAGAGCTGAAAAATTCAAAGGTTGGGTTGGTTTTCACAGCCCCACCTGCAGCAGAATGGCGGTGGTGGAGGTGGGAGGGAGTGTTAGCAGGTTTTAGGGTTTTAGAATTGATTAAAGAGGCAGAGGGAAGGTTCAGCCTGTGTCACTCCCACCTCACAACCCAAACCTTGACCAAGCCTGAGGAATGAACGCTGCAGCCCAAAGTAAGCACCAGGGAGAGTTTAGGGACCTGCCCCTCATTCCTTTTGGAGATGCTTTTCTGCTTTATCAGCAGGCTTTGGGAACTCACTGTGGATGAAGGGTGGATGTAGACTATGCTGCCATGCCCATCCATGGTGCAGAATGTCCTGGCTGCAGATCTGAAATAAAGAAATTAAAAAAGAAATTAAAAAAAAAAAAAACAACAACAAAACAAAACACACATTGCTGTGATTATACAGCAACACTGAACTGAACAAATCAGCAGCAGCACAGAAAAAAGTTCTCAAATATCCACCTAGAGGAAGGTGCTTCCAGAGCTAAACTGTAAAAATCCATTTAAAGAGTGCAATACAATATATCTCATTTACCACAGCAGCACTGCAGGTGTAACACCACAATAACAACGGGGCTTGGCAGTGCAGCCTGTGAAAGCTGTGACAGCTGGAGATTTCCATGCCCTTCAGTGAATATCTGCAACCACTCTAAGCTGCTGAGTTCATTTACAGACAGAACAATGACATTCCTGGGAAGCTCTCCTTGGAATGAAGACAGCCAAGAGCAGAAGTTCCAGCCCCTTGCAGAAACATCTCCTTCACCTGCAGTTACTACTCTGCTGCTTTTACCAACATAAAACCACACTTTAAAGTAATTTGCATGATTTCTTTTCCATTCAGTTCTCCAAACTTCACTCCTTACCTCCTGGCAACATTAACAAAGTATCCTGCACACAGGCATCTTCTCAGGATTTCAGTTCTGGAGCCTTCAAATGTCTCCTTAGGGAAGTCTGGCAGCTGGGAAAAGAAAAG
This sequence comes from Spizella passerina, assembly GCA_013401375.1. Taxonomy (NCBI): domain Eukaryota; kingdom Metazoa; phylum Chordata; class Aves; order Passeriformes; family Passerellidae; genus Spizella; species Spizella passerina. Next base: position 2,813 of record WBNQ01036567.1, on the reverse strand, counting down.
CAACATGAATCAGGATGGATCTTCAAGAAATAGCACTTAAACCTCCTCCATCCCATGGATTCTAAACTCTGGACAGAAACCATGAGGAAAGGAGAAAAACTCTCCTTCTTGCCCATTACCACCACTGGACCTGAGTCACACAAGCAAGATAAAAAATATTTAAGTGGTTTCTTTTCTACTGGAGGAAGGCAGCAGCCACCTGGCAAAGGCTCAGCACCCACCACATCTTTTAAATGTAAGTTTATACAGCTCAAACATGCCCAGAAATGTTATTTTATTTTACCTGCTTCAGTTTAGTGGTTATTTCCCGCAGCTGCCTTTCCACACTAAAAGCAGATTTCACAGCTCTCCAATGGATCCAGTATTTCTGGCACCAGGCTGAAGGAGACTTGCTGAGAACAGGAATATTTGAATTATAAAGAAGCCCTTTGTCAGCTGCTTGCAAAGAAACTTGCCTCTGTTTTATTGTTATGGTCACGCTGGGAAAAGAACCTACACAGGCAGATATTTAGTGGGGTTAAATAAAAAGTGTCTGGATGGAAATTACAGATCACAACAAGGAATAAATCTGAAATCAGGAGTCAGCACAGAGATGTGTAACTGCAGCACACCTGATAACTGGGAGTTATGAGCAACGCCTAACCACTTTGTGTAAGGCAGAATTCCATACCTTGCTTTGCACTGTTCAAAAATATTTAAGAGGGTTGCAAAGTCATTGCATCCTCCCACTTGTGAGGCAAGTTCCTGGTGTTGAAGCTCAGCCTCCTTTTGCTTCTGAGGATCACCTGAGGAATAAGTTATATCTCACTTAAAAGTCATTTTTGTTCATCAATACCTAATTTTCTGTTTGGTTTTGGCAGCTTTGGCTCTCTATTCCTGTTATTTTTAGATTTGTCTCTCCCACAGCTGCATTTGCAGTTGTTCCTTCCTCCTATTGCTGAACAAGAGCACACAGATGCTATTAAACCCATGATTGATCTCATCAGTCAGCACCAGGGATGAAGAATTCCAGTCTCTAAGCAAGCATTGCTCACTCACAACCCATCCAGAGGCTGACATGGAAAGATAAAGGAACAAACAAACAGCTCACAGGGATCAAGAGAGGAAAAACAAGACTGTTGGACCCACCCACCACAGCACCCTCTAATCTACTGAGCTCAGCTTCTTCCTCTGCCACAGCAGAGAGATCTTAAAATAAAGATAAAACCAATGGATCTGTGAGTTTAGTGGGAATTCACCTCCATCAAATGCAACATTTCCACAGTGTTTTAACACTCAGAGTTTGATTTCTCCTCCAGCACAAGCCATTCCCTGTGGGAGAGGGAGGCAGAAGCAGAGGAAGAGGAGCTCCCACCTGGGCGGATGAAGACGTTTTCCACTGACAGCATGGCTGCAATGGGGAGCAGCAGATCCTCACAGCCCAGGGAAGCAGCTTTGATCACAGCACAGGACAGGTTGGGAGGGAGGGGAAACTGCACCAGGAATTCTCCCAGTCTGGTCACATGGCCTCTCCTGAAGGAGGAAAAAAAATACATTTATATATATGCATATATATATATACACACACACACACAAATATATATATATATATAGGAAATATATGCATATTTATATATAAAATATTTACAGGAAATATATATTTATAGAATATATATGTTTTTATATGTTTACAGGAAAAATATATA
>WBNQ01036565.1:0-24139 GCA_013401375.1 Spizella passerina | reverse complement strand
GAGCTGCCACATTCCATTGCCCAGCTGCTCACTTGGATGAGGAAGAAATAGAAAGGAGCCAGTTTCATGGAAAATCATGGTAGGCCACGATCTGCAGAATTAACAAAAAAAAGTCATCTGCTTACCAGGAGCCAGTCCCCTACAATACTGCAAATTTGATCCTGAGGGAAGGCTGCTGGAGAAAAGAGTGAAACTTTCAGGGAGACTGTGCTGCTTGACAAAGAATTCATTTGGTGCTAATGGTTCTGCTTCTTGCAACAACATGAACCACGCTCCCAAAAGGCAGTGCATGAGCAGACAGGAACAATAAAGTGATTTGTTCTCAGGAAGGATTCAACCTCTGCCAGCAGCCAGCCGGATCCAGGCGAGGGCTCGGACACAGGCCGGCACACGGCAGCCCAAATGAGGAACTCTATCACTTGGCACACAGCTGCTATTTCCAGCTCTTTCATCCCATCCTCACTCCAGCTCGACTTTTTCACTCTTCAGAGGAGGAGAACTAAATCTGGATCTACAAAGGCCAGAATTTTTCCTTGAGATCAGTAGAAGGAGGTGTCCTTGAACTCCTAAAATCCCTCTGCAGGTGGTCTGATTGTCAAACGGCCTCAGCATTTGTAGCTGTCAGTTACAGCCCAATGTAAAAGGCACCTTAAACATCTACAGAATAAACCTTATTGTTTCAGGCATCCACTGCTTTTATTTGTCCTGTTTATTTGGTTACTCAGAAGAATTAGCTCTCAGCATTACAAAAGGAAAACCAAATAAAACGAAGTAACACTTTAAAAGTCTTTTAAGATGAAAGCCAGCAAGGCATACTGAAAACCATTTTTGAAATTAAAAGCAGTCCTAGGTCACTCACATGCAGAGTGAACAAAATAATTGACACTCCCAATCTGTTGCCTTAAAATTATATTAGAATAGCATTTCCCATACTTGAAGATAAGAACAAAACATTAAAGTTGTCACCTGGATTTCTTACTGCTTATGTGAAGCATTCTCACTCTCACTGCCATCAATTACTGCCCTAGTTTCTTGGAAACTTGGACCATATGCCAAGGGCTGCTGACAGAACTTGTACCAAAAGGGGGACATGTTCCAGAAAGTTATTAGATGTCCTAGGGTGTGCCACTGAGCCTGCTGCTCAGAGAGCACCAGGTCCTCAAAAAGTAGAAATTTGGATCATGATGCTGTTACTGAATACAATGTCACTGCAGGGCAGAAAGGAACCTGGAGTTGGGAAGAAATCTGCTTTGAAATGTCAGATCCCAACTCCTGACAAGATGTCAGGCTACAGAATTACAGGTCTGGTAACAGTAGGACAATATCTGTATCCAGAAGTTGGTTTCTTTTTGAAATCCATTAGCAGCAGATTGCCATAGCTTGGCCACAACAGTCTGGTCTTAGTCTGTTGTGTTTGTCTTGAAACATCTTGCTATTTTTCACCTGTCAATAAACTCTCAAGAGTCTCCCTCCTTTCACAGTTTCTATGGATAGGTTGGGAAAGTGCAGCCCAGCCCAGAGGAGTCCACGTGGCTCAGTCACAGAGGTAATTTGGCACAGGGTTTCCACAGGATCAGTGGAGGTTTGCAGGGCTGTAATTATAGATATCCTCTATTATAGAGAAATTATATGGATATAATAGATATCCTCTGTGCTTGCCATGCCCACACCCCTCCTCGGGCTCACAGAGCACAGGAGGTGCCCGGGGTGCCTGGCAGGGCTCACACACTCCTTCCATACGTTCAAGCAAGGAGCACTCCCCAAGCTCTCCCACATTTCCTCTCCTTGGAAAGTGCTTGGTCCAATATTCAGTCAGACTGCAAGCAAGTGTGAGGATGGTCCAAACTGCCAGGAGATTCTGTCTCAAAGATAAATTCAAGCCCCTAGCTAAAAGTAAGTCTGATATACTTTAACACCTGCAAGGAAGGCAACATGTTTGGTTTTTGGCTACCACCACACCAAGATGTGCATGAACACCATGCAGAGCTCCTTATCTCAGCACTGCCATCTCCCCCATGATTTATCAAGATTAGTGAAACTTTGTTTAAAGGGACAACTCAAAGCCAAACCAAACCTCTGTCCCTTCCCATCACAGCAATATTTTCCTTCCAGAGAACTTCCTTGCTTGTCTTCCCTTACACACTTAAATTGTACAACAAATCATACTTCTGACAGCAACCCAGTGTCGCTGGTGGCATCCCACATGCCTGGGCTCTCCTCATGAGAGACCACAAACAATGAGTGGTTCATGGCTGCTTTGCAACACTTCTGAGTAAACACCATTACCTGTGCAGAGGCAGGCCAGGCTGAACTGAAGGGAGCTGAGTTTCCCACTCAGATGGAGATAAAAACTGCTGGGGACAGAATTTATCAATAATAAACCAGAACGAAACATAAAGAAATTCATACAAAAAAGATGCATGACCCCCAAACCAAATATATCAAAAGAGAAAGAAGGAAAAAAAAACCCTTTAGGAGCATTTTTATTTAGTCATGGAAAGATAGTACAGAATGGGCCCTCTATGCAAACTTCAGTAGCCTTACACAGACTCAAATAACACTCTGCATAAACAAAATGACACTGAATATACAGCAGTTACATCCCAAAGGCATGGTAGCATCACTTGGGACTTTGGTCCCGGAAAAACTTTCCTTGCAGATCCGTGTGTCGTTTGCAATAATTTTATTTGCTCTTTGTGAAAGAAATTACAGCCACTCTGAGTGCAATCACACCCCTCCCACAGGGACAGCAATTTCCACTGCTCCTGTTATGAATTTCTCAGGAGGGTGTTGAATCTTGCAGCTACCTCTTCATGGCACATGCAAAAGACACCCAGCAACTTTTCAGAGTGAGGTGCTGAATTTGCTATGTGTGTGCTACTGACCTCCGTTCAGGGACCTTTCCACCCCAAAGAGTGCACTTCTATGAACAAAGGCAGAATTGACATTTTTTATTGGCTTCAAATCTCCTGACTGCGGTCACAGGGGCTTTTTTGTGAAGACAGAGGAAAGGAGGACATGTTACTTCCTCAGCCTCTCAAATTACTGTTCAGCTGATAACTTATTTCTAAGCACATCCATAGTTTTTCTCAGGTATTTGGAAAATCAGGATTCTCATGCATTAATATAAAAATAGTCTTGGAGTTCAAGCTCCATACTCTCACAGCTAAGAGAACATGGGGAAATACAGAGTTCTGCAATGCAGCAGGCCTGAGCAAGAAACACACAAGCACACACACTTCAGTTGGTTCCTTTCAGTCCAGCTCAGCAAGGTGCATTTTGGTTTTCATGAATCTTGATCTGCTGGAGCCGCTGCCACACCTACCAATCACCTCGGGGTGTCTGGCAAGGGGTGGTGAAGTTTTACCTCAACTCTTAAATCAGTGAGGTTTTGGGGTTGTTGTTCCCCACCGCCCCAAAAAATTAGTCTGCTCTCAACACTTTTCAAAAGCTGCTCTCCATCTTACACAATCAGATCTATCATGAACACAGCACAGATCCAACATGAAACTCAGCCCTGCTGTAAATAAAAGGTAAATAAAACTCAGCTACTGGAGCATTCTGTTATTCGTGTATGCAAATGAACTGCTTAGCACTTCATTCACAACTTGGCTGTTGATGCTACAGTGCTGGAAAAAAAACAATTTCAGAGGAAATTCTGCCTACCCTGGAAAGCCAGAGGTGAACTTTTATATCTGTTTTCCATTACTGCCTTTTTGTGAACCAGAGGACATTTTCCCATTAGTTGTGTTTATCAGCTCTGAGAGGAGGCAGATGACTCTAAGCACGAGTCAGAGATTTTCTGTGACTCCTTTGTCTGGCATGGGGATCTGTGTGACAGAGGCTAGCAAGTGTCTGCAGTCACTGCATGTCCTGAGTAGTCTGGGAGCTAAAGCAACACCCATACTCTGCCTGCTTGGTGTTACTGAGTAGTAAATGGTAACTTCCACATGAATTGACTGGATTTTAAGCAAAAGGAGGTCTTCTACAAAACACCCCCATTCTGATTTAATGTCTATCCAAAGGGGTTTCCTGAACCTGTGTGTGGGAAACACAACTTTCTGCAAACATTTGACACAGCTCACTGATCTCAATGGGTCTGAAGCAATGACATCAGTGGCCTTGGCTCTTCAGTTGCCACCACAGAGCAAGAGGCCCAATTCAATGTCCTGTCAGAAGCACAAAGCTTTCTTCTGGCTCTACAGAAATGGCTTTACAACTCTTTACTTTAGGGGAAGGCACTGTCACTACAGGAGTTGCTTTACCTTTCAGGCTGTGTTCCACCTGTTTGCTCTCCAAAACCAAAGCCTCACCTTCCCCGTTTTCATACTCATTCAAACATTTGTTTCTGAAGTGTGACTATGGCAAATACACTGTCAGCTTTTTGCACATCTCTGCCACAGCAGGAGCCAAGTCCCAGTGTAAACTGCATTTATGTGTCCTAGCAGCTGTCACAAGAAGGGGTGTTACTCAAAAGCCAACCCCCAGTGAAGACTTCAGTGTTTCCTGGTCACTGTTACTGTTGAGAGAAAGAACAACAAACAGCACTGGCCTTGTAATTCACTGGCAGAAGTAACTGCTGCTTTTTATTTAGTGGAAGGATTCCTGGTATCTCTTGTCTAGCCAGCACTTCACATGCACCAAAGACCAGCACAAATTCCATAAAGACAAACAGTCATTGCTCTGAAGTGAGGAACATAAAAAAGCCAACAAACACCACAGATGATGGAGCACAGTTACATGTAAAGAGAAAGTTGCTTCTGATCTGTTCACATTCTCATGGTTTCTTCTATGAATGAAGAAGCAAAGCTCTTCATTCCAGGGGAAAAAAAAAGAGATTTTTCATTCCACAGATGTTTAACAGTAGAATTAACAAAAAAAAATGCAGAAAGAAGTAATAGGAGTAATTGCTGCAGATAAAGAGCTCAGAGGTGAGCATGGATGGTGCCTTGGGCACTGTAACAGTGTTTTTCATCTGCTACAGGTCAACCAGAAGCTGATAAAATACCTCCTCTTCAGGGTCAGGAAGATCTCACCCCACACAGGAGTGCTGTGGGCTGCAAGGCTCTGCACATGTGGCAGACACTGTCCCTCTTCACACAGATCCTTTGGACACAGACACCTCCCAACCCAGTCACACAGACAAAATTTTAAAAAAGCAATTAGCAGGCTGCTTCAGCAAGCAATAAGTAAAAAATACAGTTTCTTGGTAAGAATCCTGGGCTGGCCTGACATTCTGTTTCCAAAGACATTTACACTGACACAGAAGGCAGAGACCAAGAGTTCCTTCTCAAGGTGGCAATGTCACTTTAGAGCAAACAATCAGAAAATATCCATGTCCTCTGTCAGTCCTGGGCTGCTGCTGAGACTCAAATTCTAATAACAAGGCCCTTGTCTTAGGCAGTTGTAGAGGCCACAGACACATCCCATCAGATAATCCCCAGTCCCTGTGCAAGGCCTGCAGTGCCAACAGCCTCACTCTGCTCTGCAGGTCACCAGTGAAGCTCATTACAGGAAGCTGGCTCTGTCCTTCAGCAATGTGACAGGTGATTCTCGAGGAAAGGAACTGTTCTCACTTCCTGTAGGACTGGCTGCCTGCAGAAAAACATCCAGAAAGGGTCTGTCAGCTGAGAGCAGGATTTATTTACAAGACAGAAGCTGCCTGAGGGCAATGCTTGTTCAACTTGTACAGGGACACAAACATCACAAAAAACATGCAGAGAGGCACTTTAACTCCTTTAACTCCTGATGCTGCAACTCAAAACTGCAGAATGCATTTATGGCAGCCCCTTTTCAGGGGATATTGAAAGAACTGAAAGGGCATCACCAGGGCCCAGTTACACTCCTAACAAAAAACATTCCCCTTTCTTCTGGTAGAGATTTTTGTAGTGCTCTAGCTGCAATGTGCCTTGGTACACTGCAAACAGCTTCAGCACACCCATGCAGAGTTGCCTGGAACAGGCAGAGAATAAGGATCAGAGTGGAATAAACCACACAACCATGTCCACATGGAACACAGTTGAAAAGGACTACATTTGGAGGTGCCTGTGCTCCCTGTGGAACTCTATTTTCCAGCCATGCTGCCAGTGTCATCCCTGTACCAGCCTGGAAGTGGAAATCACAGAGGATCCCAACACAGCTGATTTTATTTTGTATTTCTTTTAGAGCTTGCTTTTGCTCTAGAGTTCAGCTAACAGCAGGGGCTGTATCTCAGGCAGGAATCTGGCCCCAGGCCTGTAGCTGCACTAAGCACCTGGGCTTCCTCTGCATTCCTCAGGCATTCCACACACTCCATGCTCCAAGAGGAGCAGTCCAGCTGGTTCAGGTAGGTTTACATAAAATCAACTTGTTTCCAGAAAGTACACCTGTAATAAATACTAAAATCAAGCTAAAAATGTGCCTCTAAAATAAGTGAATGCAGCAAGTAAAATCAGAAAGTCATCTTTTTCTCATCAAGTCCATCAGCTATAAAAACTTGCATTTCTTCAGAAATACTAAGAAATCCACAAATTAGTCTTCCAATGGAACAGAGTCTCTTGAAATGTAAAATCCTACATACCTATGCAGGCAAATGGGAGGCAGCAACTGCTGGAATCTACTGATTGCTGATATCTGTGCATCTGATACCATTTTTGACCTACAGATGAGTCAGCTAGGAAATTAAAGGAGCAGTAAGCACAGAGCTTTACTGGGGAAACATTAGGGGCTCCCTTGCTTCAGATCTCTTCCATGCATCTCTAAGTAACAGCTGAGAATTAGCTTTGAGAAACTCAAGTTTCAGTGTAAGTGCTTAAAACCCTTTTCAGTCCTTAAAAAATCTGCTCCTTACAACCTTCATGTAACTCTTCCCACCTATTAACACCTGTGTGAAAGTTCCTGCAGGAAGGACAAGAACTAATTGGTGCTCTGTGACAAGAAGGCTGGACACGTACACAGAGGGAGTGGAAGATTAGTTGTTTGCAAAATAATTTATCTGCTATTTTTAGCAGGAAGAGCTTAACATTTAATTGCTGACACTGTCTCGTGGCACATGTGGACAGACAGAAAATGATAGCCTGAATTCCCAAGCAAAAAACTGGGAGAAATGGTAAATGGACCATAGCAAGTTGGAATGCTTGCTATACATTCAGCATACATGCCCAGCAAAGAGGTATAGTGTAAAACAAATAAAACAATAAAAGTTAGAAGAGCTCAAGTATCTGGACTAACAGATCACATATACTGAATCCACAGAGGACCCCAAGTGATCTACTTTAGAGCAATTTAAAAATAAGATATATTTAACACTGTGCCCCTGGAAAAGGATCTTGCTCCAGAGCCTCCTAAAAGCAACACTGGTCTGTCACATCTTTCCTAGGACACTCTTCCCAGGAGTGCAAAGCTGCCCTGAGAAACTAGAACATGCAGAAGATTTTTTTGTACACACACACACACACACACACACACACACACACTCTGTACTTTTCCTGCCTTCACAAGGGCTTCTTTTCCATGGGCCAATGCTTTTGGAGATGAACTGAAACAGGAACCAGGGACAGACTCCTGGGTGTTAACACCAATTCCAGTCAGGGCAGAACAGTGCTGCTGTCACAGGAAACAGAGAGCACTCATGTCAGAGGTAAAACCCAGGGCACATGCAGCAAAGGTAAAGCTGAAAGAGCTGCATTACCTCAGCACAGGAGTGTTGAAGCAAGGAGCCTCCAGGTCAAAACCTCCTTTTGCCACCGAGAACATTCCCTTCCAATGCCTCACCTGTACTCCCTGAACGAAACCACACCACTTCTCTGCATGTGCAACTGTGTGGAACAATGAATGAGCAACACAGAAGGCTCAGCATGCTCTTTCCAGCTCTGTGTCTGGTTTACTGGGTTATTTAAATTCCATTTCATTTTCTCTATCTGTAATGAGTAGCTAATGATATACACACATTTCAAGTATCTTGGGAAGGTATTGACTTACTATGTTTTTGTCAAATGTTTCAAGGTAACAGTTACAGCCAAAGAATAGAGCTAATGTTGCATTGTGATCAAATATTCGTCATTAAACTTGTTATGATGCCATGCTCCTGCCATTTTCACTGATGATGGACACAGAGTTGTATTAGAATCCAGCTTTTCCTATCCACACACCTGAGAAAAAATGTTCATTACTGAAAAATGCACCTTTCTTCCCCCTCCACCCCAAAAAACTCCACAGCTGACACTCCACACGTGTTTACTGACGTGTGAGCATCCAAGATCAATTTTTCCTCTCTACTGAGCTTGTGTTGCCTGGCTCAAAGCAAGAATCCATCATTTTCCTCCATCCTCACGTCAAAGCCACCCTCTCTTCTGGACCCTCCACAGATGAAGAACTTTTTATAAACTTCTGCAGGCCACAGCAGGGCCTCATGGCTCTGGAGGACCAGTCTCCAGCAGAAAGGAGACTGCCAGAAGCAGCACACTGTGCTTGGCTCCCTGCTTACCAAGCTGCCCTGAGCCATCTCCTGGGCTGCCTGACATCTGCTCTACATTCAGCTGCAGTGTAGACACACCCAGGGATCCGACTTCAACTTACACCCTAACCCTAACCCTAACCCTAGGCAGGTAAATCAGCCTAAGGGTTAGGGATGGTCCCAAGGAAAAAGCTGTGGAGGCAGCCATGTGGAGTCAGTTTTGTGCTCCCCTTGGGATGACTTTTGCAGCTGCAGTGTGCCTGGAGCTCAAGCCCTAACCTGAACCCTAACCCTAGGCAGGTAAATCAGCCCAAGGGTTAGGGATGGTGCCAAGGAAAAAGCTTGGAATAGGACTTTGTGAGACTTAATGACCAGTCTGCAAATCCAGAAGACACAAAAAAACTGAAGAAAAAAATTCTAGATTTCTTAAATTAGAAATTTTTAATCACAGTCTTGAAGTTCAGCTTCTACTAACCAGCTTCTCATCTTATTACTGTATTTGCTCATGCCTCTTCTTCACATCCACATCAGCATTAATTTAAAGATTTAGACAGTGTTATGCCACCATTCCTTCTATCTCTACAGGAAGGAACTTGAAATACTTCTATGAATTGGTTCAAACCTTGAAGCAGGTTCTGTTACAATTCCTGTCTGGGTACCCTGAAATAAGTTTGGAACATTGCCCTTGATGATCTGTGTTAGCTGGTTAAAGTCACAAGTGTCCCACCAATGTGCTTAGAGGGAAAATGTGGCCTACTTGTGATTGCCACTTTAAAATGTCCTGACTCATATCTGGAAATTTCACTCTTGCAAATAAAAGGGCACTTCTACTGCACTGATTGATCTCTAGGTGTTACTGCCACAGAAAATATCAGCTCAGATGTGCCAATAGTAAAACTTGCCATAGAACTGCACCTGGAAGATGCCCATAGGCAGAGCAATGACAGATGCAGGTCCATTCAGTGGGATGACAATGTCTAAAAAAAGGAAAAACTCTGATGACATCTAGAGAAGGTCTAATCCGAGACTCATAAGCTTCCCCAAAAACTTCTGAGAATTTAGGTCACTTTTCTCCACCCAGAGACAGGAAAAAGCATGTCTTTTAACTGCTCACATGACAGCCTGGAAATAGGAGCAGTGTTCAGCAGGATACAATTACATGGTTGTACATCCTGCAGATGACAAGCACAATGTCATATACTCCTGGCACATTTGTAGCCTACCACTTCATTCCTGAAGAGTTTCTACAACGCTCCCTCCTTTCCCACCCAAGGAATGACAAACAGAACGATGGCATTTTCCACTTACTCTGTCTACTCCTTGTAGATCCTGAGGAGCTTGGATGGCTTGCTTGTTGGGGTCCAGACTGAGAGAACTGGGGGGCAATGGTTGGGACCTTTCCCTTCCTGGGGCTGCTGCTCTGCCCGTCAGGAGTGCGCGGGATCTTGGGTTTGCTGGTAAAGGCCAGGGCAAAGTCACTGGAGGAGGAGAGGGAAAGGGTCAGCAATGCATGGAGAAACACACCTGCATAGTGAGGCTGCAACCAAGTGAAACCTGCAGTATGTGCTGGGACAGCCTGGCAGGTGCTCAAACCTCAGGGAGGCTGCAAATGGAAAGGAACATGGCACCACAGGCACTGCCTGGGCTGTGTGCTCACTGCACAGCCTCCAGCCTGGCTCTTGACCTGCCCATCCTGCCCAAACCTCACTCTGCACAACACGAGTGAACGCGGGCACTTAAATTCCCTGCAAACCAGGAACTGAGCTTTAGCTTGTTTTCTGTTGTGTTTATCACATCCAGTGACTCGTTCTGGGGTGCAAAAAATGCACAGATATGCTACAGCACAGGAACACATCCTTTTAGGGCACAGACACCAGGATTTCTTCCAGGTACAGGTCAGTCTTGGCAGACATAGGCAGCCTCCCTGGCTCCTGTCTGAGATAAGATTTGCAGAGCGCCCTGAAGGCTTTGTTAAGAGAGCAAAAAGCTGTGATGGCATCTCTAAAATAAATTCCCTAAACACACAGGTTCCTTGCTCACAATGAGAACATAAAGCAGGTGCTGCTATTTCACAGTCTGCAAAAATACCATTCTTTAAAATTTTGTCAATAACTGTGAGGATACACTGCCCTTCCTTGCCCCCAGCATAAATATAGCTTTTCACAGTTAAAAAAATGAAGGGTACCAGGAAATAGCAAGTCTCTAAAATAATTCTGAATCTAAATTAATGTTTGCACTAGTAAGTCGATTTTCTCTTAAAAGGAGAAAAGGTTAAACTAAAGTAACTGCTACATGAAAACTTCATCATATTTAAAAAGGGAAATAAAAGAGCCAAAGGCAGGACATCGAAAGGTGCTGTCTAAAAACCGGCGATTCAAAAAGAAAGTCCCCGTGTTATTAGCTCCATCAAAAGAACCCTTTGTGACCATCAGAAGGGGTGATTAGGGGGATTTTCAAGATATTTGATCTCCCCTCCTCCCCTGGGAATGCTGCTGAGTCAGTACTGATTAGCCTTTCCATAGCCCTGCTTCACCTTGCAGGGAGATTTGAGCAAGTGTTCCTTTTGTATTTTAAATAGCATCATTGTCTGTATTTCGCATATGTATTTGCTGCTGTTGAGGGCAGAGAAGTGCTAACTGCTCTGCTAAGAACCATCTCTGCAGCCCTCTACCTATGACTATTACAAGTGTTAATACTTGTCTCAGCTTCAAAGGAGGAGGTGGCAGATGGCAGCAGAAACAGATTGGTAAAACAACCAAAAATAAGACTGGCTAGATAAAACCTCAAGGCGTGGACCACGGAGATATTTAAACATCTTTAGCTCCATATAGCAGTGTCATTGTTATTGCTTATTTTGTCATTTAACTCAGTTTGACCCGCATCAGTTGGAACAATCATTTGTTCCTGTGGAAATAAAACAGCTGCAGCAGAAATGTCACTACTAAGATCTCATTCTTCTCTCCAATTGATTTTGCATCCTTTCACTCAACTCTGTGCAGTTAAGTTCCCAATTTACACTGCTCAGGAAGAGGGGAAAGAGAAGTGACCACTTCCACAGCCCAACTCAGCCCTCCTTTTCTCATACATACCTCTTCTAGGAAGGTCTTGGTATTTGCCAAACAGGTATTTGCCTCCAGGAAGGAGGTAATTCTTACAGTGGACAAAACTATGAGCAAAGAAGTGATTTATTAGTCCTGTTTGTTTTGCAAACAAATTATAGTCTGCAGTCCAGGAGTGAAAGAATGAAAAGGCAGGTCTAGTTGCAGGTATTGCAACACCAACATATTAACAAAAGACCCTTGACACAGAAAACCCTGTGCTCTCTTCAACTGAGAATGGCTGCATTCCTGTACCTGTAACTCAGGGCTGTGTTTGGAAATCCAAATTACTGCATGCATGCTGAGGAAACATAGGCTGAAAAGATATGATCTTCCTCTGCAGGACACTGCACCTGTGCCTTCACTCCTATAAATTCCCTCCTGAGATTTATACATATGATTGTGAACAAATATTAAAAATTACTGGGAACACACCTTTTAAATAATAGGTTATGTAGAGAAGCAAAGCATCTCACTAAGGTGGGGGACAAGATGCTGCCAATTTTACTTGCTTCCTGGAAACAAAGCCTGAAAAAGAATATCCCTATCTCCACCACAAAGCAAACAAATTGGTCATAAATTTGTATGGTCTGTTTGTATTTCTATTATGTGCTTACCTACTGTTACAAGAGACAACAGAAAAAAACCCAGCAATGCTGGCCCAGAGGTAATCACTTCAGCTGAAAACAGTGACAGTTTGTTGACAATGTATAATTGCTCAGATCTCCCCATGGAAACAGTACAACTGGGGAAAAAAACCCAGCCAACCAACCAGAGACACACCAGCCCCCCCAAAACCCCCAAACCACACACTGGCATCTGTAGGCATGAAGGAAACAAAGTTCTAGACACAGAATCTTTCTGAAGTGCTAGAGCTGTAATTGACACAAATAACCAAGCACTTCTGAAAAATCAGATGTAAAAGCCTTCCTTTAACACATCTCCAACCATTCTGTGCTTTAGTTCTGGAACATATTTGCTTTTAAAATTTGTCTACACTGTTTAAAACTTGGCCCAATCTAATTAGCTATAGGAAAAAGTTGTTAATGTCTGAAGGACAAATGCAGGCTCTGAAAACTTTGGTAGACTTTAGTCCAATTGCTAATTAATTCCTTGTTCTCATCCAAGATAGAACATCACAGTTGTACACGTGATAAAGGCTCCACAGAGGGCCTAAGGTGAACAGGATAAGCAGGATAAGGAGAGCATGATCTTTCATTTTACAGGAATGATTTCAAGGAAGAGTTGAAACCCATTGCTGGGTGACCTCATAACTTTGCCTCCTTTGCTATACCCATCTAGTGGATAAATGAAGGACTCTGATGAGCAGTGCTAGCAACTCAGCCTGTTTAAGCACACTTAACCCACTTAAATGCTTCATTTTTCTTCCTTCTGCATGTTAATTCCTGTCCTGTTCCCACAGTCCTCCCTATTTCTTTACTAATAAATGATTTTCATGGACTACTGTTGAGTCATATAAGGAAGCAATCAGGAAGTTCTATTTTCAGAAGGCTGCATTGAGCATACATGTGAAGTTCATTAATAATGTCTTGCTTGAGACTTCTCTCATTCTGAACCAGATGCCTAGAAATTGAGCAGCTGCCTCTGGCACAGCAAAGGGTATTTTGTTTGGCAAGCACCACCACAGCTGTCTCAGGCCAGACTACATCACACATCAAGTAACTTCACAGATTGTCTTTACAGCAGCGTGGAATTAGCTGGTAAACCGTGTCAGACTCCTCTCACAATTTTATGTATTCTCTGGATAGATCATACCTGTGTGATGGACCATTTACTTTGTCCTCAGGGAAGCCAGCAGATTGAGAAGATAAGGTATCACCAGCTGGGATGCGTTGGTCCATTCTATGGCCTGGTGCAAATGCTTCAGATGACTTCATTTCAACTGCTGCTTAAAAAAGAAACACAGTTCAGTGAGGAGTTGTCTCCTTACAGTTTTATTAGAAATACAATCAAGTCACAACTCCTGCTGTATGAAGGAAACCTTGAGGTTTTGGCAGGCTACTGAGTTCGTGTGGCAGAGTGTATTAAGGCTCATCACCTGAGCAAAACAGCTGCAAGTGTGGTAATTTAAGCCCTCTGCAGTTGGAGAATAAAACTGGCTACACTGTGCACTTGCAATGGGACAGGAGCATGCAGACCTGCAGTTAACACACATCACCTACATCCAATATCTCATTAAAGCCACAGGAACACAACCCCTTGCACTTGTCTGTACATATCCACAGTAACGGGGCCACTGCAGACAAAAAGAAATGTTTTACATTTCTGTCAGACTCAATTTCTGCCTTACACTAATGGGGAAGTGAAGGACACTCAGTTTGCTTAGAACCACAAGGCTACAAAGATGTGCAAATTCAATGAAAGTTTAGGGAAAATCCCTAACTCCATTCCTGCCAGGCTCAGGACAGGCTGCTGTCCTGGTTTGCTCTCTCATGCTGATAAGAATGCAGATCAGGTCACTCAGACAGGCATTTTGCTGCCCAGCACATGTTCTGTCTAGCATTCAGCATAGTAAGTGTAGGAAGATGACCAGGGCTCATCTTTGGTCCACAAGTTTTCTGCCCACAGGAGACAAAAAATGCAAGAATTATTGATTCTTTAACAAAGGATAAAGGGGGAGAGGATGGACCCAGACAAAATCAGACCAATTCAAGAACAACCAAATATTTCCAGGAGGACATTAAAGAATGATGCTCATTTTTGGTAAACAAAAGAGGATAAAGGTTCCTTGAGGCTAAACTTAGCCTTCTTGAGATAGCCCCTTGAGGAGGCTAATTGTTCACATGAAGCTTTTATTCTGTTTTTTTCACTCATTGTCTCTTACTATTCATTTCCTGACTTGGCTGCACAAAACTCTGAGTCCCAAGGTACTCATGTGATGCTGGGAAACAAATATTCTGAAATAAGCAGGCTCCTGGTACTGCAGAATGACCATCAGACCAAGATCAGAAGTCAGTAACAGCGTATTTATTGCACAGCAGAGATGTTTGGCAGAGCATCATGAAAGCCTCTAGAAGCAGTAGCATTATTTTTACACATTTCTGTTCCCTACTGTATCTTAGAAGGCAACAGAAGAGAAAGGGCTTATTTTCCATTGTCTTAAATTAAAGCCTTTTTAATTTAAATATTACAATCCCTAATGCCTTTTGGAAATGTGGAGATGTTCAAGGACCCAGTTCAATTATCATCCTGCAGAATTAAGTCCTGTCACTGACATAACAACCAGGGGCTCCAGCAGTGCAGTCTCTCATTTCTCTTCTTTTTTTTTCCCACCTCATTTCTAAATCTCAAAAGATAAGAAGGACAAGCACATATGTCACTGCTACTTGGAAAAACCCAAAACAAACCTCAGGCCATCTTTCAAGTAGCTCAGTGTTATTTTATAGCCTGGATTAATGCTAGGAAAAATTTCCTCTGTCACAGACAAAAATTATTTGTGTTTTTACATGTATAATGCATATAAAACTAGCAATATGTTGTATATTCTGACCTCAAAGATTTTTCTACAGGAAAATAATAAAAGCTAGTAGTCTTATTAGTAGCCACCTGCATATAATTTTGACTGAAAGCAGCTAAGAGAATGTTTTAAATAGAGGCTACAGGCAAAGTTCTGACAAAATGAAACATTTAAGCTGGCAGAAATATCTTCATCATGAACACTTTAAATCAATATTCATCAAAAACTAACAACATTTGCTTTGCTGACTGACTCAGGCTGCCTGTTTAAACCTCCTCACAAATCTCTACAAAACAAACTATCAGACAGCATCAGTAGCACAGCAAAAGTGACAGAGGTGAGTGCATCCATCTCACTGGAAAGAGATCAAAATCTGTTCACGTGGGCTCTGGATGGCTGCAAAATGCCTTAGGAACTGCATCCAGTTACACTTTAAAACACCAAATAGGAGCACCCTTGATAACTACTTGGCTTAATTTCCTTTACAAAGCACAGGTATGTTCTTTTTTTCCTTCTTGCAGGAGCACTGCCAAGTCAGTATGCTTCTACTTGGTTTACAGCCTTTGCTGGTGTGAGTTGCTGACCAAGGGCAGCCAAACCCCCTGAGCTGTACTCAAGGTGTTACTGTGCACAGTGAGGCTGAGAACAGCAGCTACAGAATTGCTGCACAACAGCAAGAACCCAAGTGCCCATCGTGGACAGGAGCTTCTCCTGCTCCCGTCCTCCTCTCCTTCAGCATGTTACATTTATCAGCTCTGGGCATTACGCAAGTGAATTCCTGTCTGCAAGACCTCGGTTACTTTTCTCAGAATCCTTTTCATTTCCTTTAGGAAATTTAAAAAAATAGAAGAGAAAGTAAAAAGTATGCTATTCCTTTACTGCTTCAAAGCATATTTTTCAGAAAAGAAAAGGCACACTTTGCCTGAACTTATTAATAATTCTGTCCCGGATACACTGCAAGATCCTTTATCTATGACTGCTGAGCAAATTGCCTTAGATCTGTAATTGCAAATGTTAATGAATCCCTGCAGGAAGGTTGAAATTCCAACATCCAAAGGTGCAGGATCTCGTGGATATCAGAAGTTCAGCAATTGAGTATTTCAGAAGGCTATAACCTTTTAAATTCCATCACGTGTTTCTGAGCTCTCAGGCCCAGCTGAGTTTGCATTCATTTCAGCTGAAGCTGCAAGGGCAGAATCTTTAGCAGCATCACCCACAATGCAGCCACACAGCACCAGGCTGCCCATCCTCCACAGCCCTGGATGGTCTGAATGCAGTTGCAAATCTCAGCAGATAACTGCAGCTGCCTTCAGCTCTAACACTGAGATCCAGCCAACAGAGCCCGCAGGTGCCAGCAGACAGTGATTAATTTAGATCCAAACAAGGGATATTTGATCAAGCCAGGGCCTTGGCCTGTTGGGAAGTGCACTGCCCCTTGCTGCAGCTCCTTTCCTGGGCAGGGGACACTGCAGAGAATCCTTCACGCAGCGGAAGCCCTGGGTCTGATCCTTGGCACTCCCACAGGAAGCAAGATGGAGCGAGGCAAGTGAGACCATTGGTGTCTGCTGGCCACACGTTCCCTCCTGTGGCCATTCTTCAGCTGGAGCTGGAGCCTGCTGGGTGCCCCAAGGCCCTGCACACTGACCCAGGCTCCATAAACAGAGGGCCATTTCCACACTACACTAAGAGAATCCCCAGTCTACAACACACAGTCCAAGCCCCCCACACCTGCCCCAGTCAAGGGCCATCCTTACATGAGGGGGAAATGCAGAAGTCAGAAATGCTGGACTGTCTCCCACCACAAGTGGAAGAGACACCACTTGCTGGAGACTGCAGCTTCTCATCCCTGTCGTGACAGGAACTGGAACTGTTTTCTGGCCTGGAGGAGAAAGGAGAATGCAAGGTGAAATAAAAAGTACAATATAAAAAGTTTAATCAGAGTAAATTCTAATTTCTTCTAATTGCCTGTAATGACATAGTACACATTGAAGTTATTTTAAATTTCATATTGCAAACCAGTATTAAGGATGTAATTAAACTGTTTGACTGTAGCTCCCCCAAACCAGCTGACATCAAACATATTTGAAATTAACATTTTTTTCCTACTGCAATAAAAGAGCTGAGGAAAGGAAACCATAACTCCCTGCAGTCTGAAGACCCAAAATACCACCATGACACTTAAAGAAAAGGACAGTAGAAATGGGCCTGAGAGATCTTCAATACTTAGTTTTTCAAAGATTTAAGATTTGCTTCTGAATGTTCCAAGGATTTCACTTTAAAGAGCAATATGCAACACTGACTTAAAGTAGGCAACAAATAGAACTCTTGATTTTACAAGTAAAGTGGATCAGTGGGAAACTGAAGTAGCTGAAGGACAGAAGAGGGACACAATTGCTTACTAGTAAGCCATAAAACACAGCACAAGTGAAAGGGTGTGAAAAGTGTATGAAAAGAAGAAAGAAGTTGGCAGACATGGAAAGTTTCCCTGCCCAGGTTAAGGTAACTAAACCACATTTCTAGTAAAAAGGATGCAGTCCAAGGAGGCAGTTAATGATTTCACAGCTAAATCGGTTTCTAAGGAAATAGCTAGCAGAATATTAAGTAGTTCAGGCCCCCTTGAGTGATCTCAGCCAGAGAGTCTTTAAAGAAGGAGGGGAAAATGAAAAAAAGAAAAAGAAGGCAGCTTTCCAGTATTTCCTGACTCCCTCAGCTCCATACAGCAAGAGCTTGTCCATACAGGGATCCCATGACAATTCATCTGAAGTAACTAGAGCCTTGTCTGCACTGGGAAGTCATAGAAAAATTACCATGAAATGGCTGCTTCATGTGCAGTGGCTATTCTGCATTAATTTTCTGTGTGAATACTTCTATTCAGCACTAAAGATCTTCACCCCCTCCCTTTTGGAGGTATGAACCAACAACTCAAAGAGACACGTTATAGTATCTCCTCAACTGCTTCCTCTTTCATGAAGTTTTTAAATGGAATATATTACATTGAGTCTCACATGAAGAACTTCAAACAAGTTATATTCACTTCAATTTTGAATGGCAGCATTTACAAAAATTTTTAATGCAGTTTAACCACTCTGCTGAATACAAGACTCCAGATAATTCAGATGAACTGTCCTGGATTGTATCTGGTAGACAAGCTGTATCCAGGGCAAAAGTTTCTAACATTTCTCATGAGATTTCACATGATACGAGCCACTTAAATTATTTAAACTAAAAAATACATCCAGTTCAGATATTGCTTTCAAATCAAGGCAGCTAAGTTTTTATTGTCTTCCTCCTGCAATAATTTCCAAGTGAGTATTTTCTTATTTTAGTAAATGAATTTGTACTAAAATTAGAACAGCATAAAAACCATCAAAGCTTGTCCTTTTTTCGCTGCAAAATGTAGTTTGAGGATGTCTTCATCTACTCACTGCAGTTTCCTGCACACAAATTAGTTAGGTACAAAGGACAAACTTCTCATTTGGGGTGGTACTGCTTGTTTCCTGTTTAAAACATGGAAGCATCAAACACTCATAGTATTTCCACCATTTGGGCAGAGCAGAAGGGAAATTAATTTTCATGCATTTTCACAGTGTTGGATTTCTGCTGTTTATATTTCTCCTCTGTAGTTTGCATAGTGAGGCAATCTGTAAAGGCTGCTTCACACCATCAAACTAACACTTCTCTTAGACCAGGAGCTACCAGAATCAGCATGATAGAAATGTGGTTTTAATTTGTATCCAGCAGTGACCTGCAGCCGTCTTGCAGAGGAACAAGCTGCACAACTGAGAGGGTTCAAGTTGTGCCAAATCCAAGACTCGAGTCACTCCAGGATCCTGGGACATTTAAATAAACACTCTGCCTGGGTAGATGGTGCTAAAGAGAGGCAACAATCACTTCCAGAGATTATTTCTGATGCAAAAATTGCAGTGCAGTACACGACACAGGGAAATAAGAGGCATTCCCATGGGTTTGACACAATTTTTTGTGTTCATTTTCACAAGCTTGGTTTTATCTCCACTTACAAAGCAAGAATGTAAAGGTTAGACACTCCAGTGATAATGATGAATTATTCCTGAAAATATACTTTCTAAATAGGCTGTAAGGCTGCCAGTCAGGGACTGAAATGGTTCAGGCCTTAAACATTGTGAGGAAGGAGTTTTGCCCTATAGCAAAAACAGTTTAAAGAAGCTACAACCACAGAAGCCCCCCCTCTTTGAAGATGCCTGGCTGGAACTTTGAACTGTGAGTTAAGCCATCTAGATAAGATAAAGATATATTCAATCATCTCAGATCTAGGGAGAAGCAAACAAGGCTGAGAGCAAGGAATGCATTCACAAGAAAGCCAAATGCAGCAGAGAACCATCCCTGGCTGGGTTTGGGGTGAGGGAGACCAGAGCACACAGAGGCCAGGCTTACACAGACTCCCCTGAAACGACGGGGGAGGTGGTTTCGGGTGTAGCCTCTGGTCAGAGGCACTGAACACCCATCCTCCCTTACACAGACTGTATAACCCCACAGGCCACATCCACGGGACACTGATGTGGGAGGCAGCTGAGGGGGTGCCATAATCCATCCAAGACCCCCAAAGCATTCCTCAGACTCATTCCTAAGGCCTTGCACCACAGGACTGCACGTGAGGCAAAGTGATGCAACAGCCACAGAGCCTGCTGCAAGAAACTGAGTCAAAGTGCTCCCCCAGGGGAGGTACCTGGACATTCCCACCTGGCCTGGCCATGTCCTCAACCACTGCATTCCGAGCTTTTTGGGGCACCCTCAGCACCAAGAAGACCAGAGCTGGAGAGGATCAACAGAACATCCTTGGGATCCATGGAGTGGTGAGGCTTTCTTTAATCTGCCACTCTCTTTCTGTACTCCCACCTCTTTTCTGTTTCTTTCTCTTCCTTCTTCTCCCTCTCTCTCTTATATTTATTATCAAATTAAGTGCACAATATTGACTTTGGCACATGGGCTCATTAGCACATTAATTTGGGCAGAGGAATTTCTAGTAACTTTAAAGACTGGATTGTAACACTGCCCTAACAGCCAATTCCACAGAATCAGTCCAGGTCTCCAAGCCCACCATGGGTAAAAGTGGGGAAGTGGGACCTTGAACTCTAACACTAACCCCACAGTAAAGTGGCAATGTATATTTAGGCATAGATAACCAGTATATGTATCTTTAGGCATAGATTAACCAGTCTAGATTTTTAAGACCTGCAGTTCTTTTGAAGAACTGCATGAAAATTATTAGGTAATCACTATTTTACTAACATATTAATTAATTGCTGCTTTCTTCTGACACACAAACACACCTATTTAATATATATGGGGAGAGGTCTTGCAAAAACTGTGGATGTTGTGATGGTGCAAAAAGTTGGCCACTGTAAGAAAGGACACAAAGTCAGAACTCCAAATCCACATTTAGGCTATACCAGGCAGACAAAGTAGAGCCATGTTCAAAACTGCCATTTTCTCCAGGCCAGCACTCAGAATAAAAATTAAGATTTTAGGACAAATTCTGCTATGGGATAGCCAAAAATTCTTCAGCTTTAGAAGTGTGTGTTTCCTTCATCTTGCCTTCTAAAAAAATAAATGTCTTCCGGGGTTTTGTCCATGCCCAGTTCTGGCATGTTACACTTGTCTGTTTCTGGTACCCTAAAACATATAATCCCATGAGAATGGTACACCAGGAGGGCTCAGGTGACAGTCAGGTCACCTGCTTGTAGGAATGGTAATTCCAGCACGACACAGTGGGAGGCAAGATACAGCTGTGACCACTCCTTGTCCAAAACAACAGACCTCAGAGTCACCTACACCTGTGCAACTACATCAGTCCTCACTGTCTTCTGTACCCATTTTCCACACTAAAATGAGGAGGAAAAGTACTTTAGGAAATAGAAAATATGAACAGAAAAGCAAAGAGTGGCAGAGGGAGAAGATGGGACAATCTTCAGGACTGATGTGTTCAAAGAGCCACCTGTAATTTCATTACATTGTTGTGTTTCAGGTTACCCACTCATTTTAACATATTTACCTATACCAATCCTGTGAGTCTTGAGTACTCTCATCATACTTTGTTAGTCTTGCAGTGTCTCAGATTAAGTATCCACAGAAATAAAAACATTAAATCCTCACAATAAACATGCCTGTATCATAGCTACCTGGACTTGATCAAATCCAAAACTATGCAACTGAAAGTTAAAAAATCATTTAAATTTGGGATCTCATTGGTATTTTACTTCCTCAGTCAGGACAGTGAACAGGACAAATCTCATCTCAGAAATTAAGATATACTTGTTCTAACAGAAAGGAGAGAATACTCAAGGAGCTCACATGGTAAGACTCCTTTATTCCATTTACAATAAGCCTTCTACTCTGACCCAAATCACACCAAGAGCCATACACACTTCTGATGGAAAATGTATTTTTTCCAAAGCAGGGAAACACAACATAACAAGATTTTTATCCTATCCATTTTCTTTTTCATCTGTCCTTTAACAAACCTCCTCAGAACAAATACACTTTGTTGCTTGTGAAGTGGAAGATCCCAGGCATTGTAGATGTTTGATGCAACTTTCCAATGGAATATTTTACAGAAGATGCAAGAACATGTGGGATATAATGCAAATTTAAATCAACCTGATCAGTATATATTCATTGAACTATTTTAAGAATGTGACCTCAGCCAGTGGATCTTTCTCTGCCTGCTATGTTTTGCTATTTTTTGACATTATCCACAATGAATGACAAGGGCAATGCACTTTTAGATAGAGAGGGTTTAGCTATTAGGCATTGTTATGAGCTTCTTTTCGTTGTTGTTATGCTTTTTAAAAAAGCTTAAAAAACCCAACGTGGTCTCATTTGTTTGGACTTACATTAGATATGCAGGTCTGTGATAACCTGGTGTCACAGGTCTCTGGAGAGGCTCATCTATACTCTGATGGACACCAGCAAATTGCTTCTTCTTAGTTTTTGGAGTGTGAGTCATTATCTGATATACAGGAAATGAAGAAAAACAATAATGCAGTGGACAAACAGGTATTTGAAGCCATAGAGAAAATTCTTTAGAAACATTGCAGCAGAAACTTAATTGCATTCTGGTGTCATTGCATAAAACTTCCTGGAATCACTGAAAGCTCTTTCATAACATCTTCTCTCAGGTCACTTGTCCATTGTCAGGATTCTGGACTCTTGGATCCAGAAGGTGCACATTTATAATAGAATGGGTTGGGTTGGAAAGGTTCATAAAGACCATCCAGTTCCAACCCCCCTGCCATGGGACACCTTTCACTACATCAGGTTGCTCAAAGCCTCATCCAACGTGGCCTCAAACACTTCCAGGGATGGGGCTGCCACAGCTTCCCTGGGCAACCGGTGCCAGAGCCTCACCATCCTCACAGGGAAGAATTTTTTCCTTATATATAATCTAACCTACCCTCTTTCAGTTTGAATCCCTTCCCCCTTGTCCTAACACGACATGTGCTTGTGAAAAAGCTCCTCTCCAGCTTTCTTGTAGACCCTTTAAGGACTGACAGCCCACAATAAGCTCTCCCTGGAGACTTCTCTTCTCCAGGCTGAATAACACTGCTCTCTAAGCCTGCTTTCACAGGAGAGGTGCTCCAGCACTCTGAATATCTCAAATTAGTCACAGCACACTAAATGGCATTCATACAAACTTTATGCTTTTTTACTTAATAGCTTTTTGCTGCTTGAAGTAAGGCAGACAATACTTGATCCGGCACAACGCCTGCAGGAGCAGTTGACTTTTCAACTTTTCTTTTTTCTAAAATCATTTCAGACCAGCAGAATGTTCCAGTTATTAACCTGCTCAGTACTTTGCTTTGTGTGCTCAGAGTCACTGGTGTAGCACTAGAACCCTAAGGCTGCTTGTAGCTTATTATTAAGCCGCAGCCTGACCACCCCCTGTGAAAGGGTAGCTCCTTTCTCACACTGGTTCTGCCTCTCCTGAGCAGCAGCTCATACACAGACTGTGAAAGATCCAGACTGCTCTGCAGGTAGCACCTGCCTCTTCAAGCAACAAACTGAATAAAGTGGTGAAACTACTGAAATAAAACACTTAACCCAGGAAATTAATTTATTTTAAGATTCTAAGGAGTAGTACTCACTCCCAAGTACTCTGTTGTTAGCAGCTTCTCTCCTGAAAGCTCCCCCAGCTGAGGCAGCAAAACCTCATCTTTGTCCAGATCAGGCTCCAGGATGTCATTGTCCTCCTGCAAGGCAACAAGAAATTCAGGTGTGCAAAGAAGCTTTAAAGCTGGTAATTAAAAAAAAACCCAAAAGCTGGTACAAAAAGCTTGGAATCAGTATTTCAGGATAAAAAGATCATATAATGAGGCAACAACCCTCTGTTGATTTTATTCCACAAACCCAAATGTAACCAACTTCAAGTAAAAACTACCAAGAATTCACTCTCTGGTGCCTATTTCTAGAATAGCTATGGGTGATTCATCTTTCATGGAAGCTCTGCAGCTTCTACACATCAAAAAAGTCAGGAAATTCTGAAGTTTGAGGGACTCCTCCAGCAAACCAAAACCAGTAGTACAAGGACAAGACAGTATTTTTGCTTATGTGCTACTAGAAAGAATCCTCTTCTGTCCTGCACATGATAACCTAAGACAGACCCACTCCAGATGAAGAAAATGTTCTTTGCTTTTGAAATCTGTTGTGACAGTAAATGTAAATGACTGTCAAAAACAGTAAATGAGAAAAAGTAAAGGAATCATTCTAAAAAGGTATATTGCATAGTTATGTAGAGAGTATGGCACAAGCTCCAATAAAAACAATGTCCACTGGACTCTGGTGAACTCCAGAGCACAATGAAAATGAAAAGCAGTTTTACTTTTGTGAGATTGAGACTCAGTTTTAAACAGTCACAATCAGCTCTTCATTACCTGGCAAGCTGGGTATGTGTGAAAATAACACAGATGATGGCAAAAGGACAAACACTTGTAGACTAGGCAACAATTGTCTGTACCAAGCAAAAAACAACCCATCACCTCCCACCCCCCACCAAGAAACCACACTCCAAAGTCCACAATATGGTGTATTTTTAGGGGAGGGGGGAAGTTGCAAAGATAAGCTCTATAAATAGGTCTGGGGGACTTTTTTTTT